>JBCNYG010000001.1:72535721-72559932 GCA_039654305.1 Porochilus rendahli | reverse complement strand
GTGTGGAGAGGAGAGTGTGTGGTGGGGGGTAAAGAGTGTGCATGTGTTTGTGTGTGTGTGATGGGGAGGGGTGTGGAGAGGAGAGTGAGTGGGGGAGGGGTGGGGAGGCGAGTGTGTGTGGTGGGGACAGTGTGTGTGTGTGGGGGGGATAAAGACAGTGTGTGTGTGTGATCTGGTCGCTAGTGATTGTTTTTCTGACTTTCTCTTTTTTCACTCACTCATTTGCTGAACCGCTTTGCACTGTTCAGGTCGTAGGGAATGCTGGTGCCTATCTCAGCTGACACTGGGTGATGGCAGGGTACACCCTGAACAATTCGCCAGAACATCACCGGGCCAACACATACACAACCATTCACACTCGCGTCCAAGGGCAATTTGGAACAGCTTATTAGCCTAATGTGCATGTCTTTGGCCAGTCGAAGGAAACTGGAGTACCCAGAGGAAACCTACTAAGCACGTCAGAGAACATGCACAAACTCCAAAATGAAACGCCCAAGCCCAGGACTCGAACCCAGGAACTTCAAATTCAAATTTTGTCACGTACAAATTATACACAGTGCAATATGCAGTAAAATGCTTAGTACGACTGTCCAAGATGTAAAGAACTTGTTGCTGTGATTCAGACGTGCTAACCACTAAGCCATCCCACTGATATCGTAATTGTGTCTTCAGGAGATTTGAGGAAATAAGTGACTGAGTCATCGTCGTGACTTTTCCCCACATGATCGCTTGCTGCTTTGTAAGGATGATACAAAAGCCCACAGTGCGACCCAAAAAAACACAGGAAGTGTCCTGTATTAAGTCTGTGTACTGCCTCGATTATTGTAGTGTTCCATTAAACCTGCAACAGTAAAACAGAACCAACCCAAAGGCCTTGGACTTGGACAGTTGCCCTCTGTTTTCTGTTTCTAAATAAGGTTTTGGATATCCTGTATTTTCCCTTATGGTAATTAGGCTCTGCATTTAACCCATCCAGAGTGTTCACACACCCTAGGAGCCGACCTCTGCTGACACTGGACGAGGACGCAATACACCCCGAACGGCTCGTCAGACCATGTGATGATCCTTTGTGTTTAATACTATACAAGTCTCAGGTCGATTTTGTGCAGTTTTACACCGTGTTGATGTGTAAGTTTTACTGAGTGTCTTACAGAACCAGATACGGTTCTCCGGGAGGTTTCGGCGATCACACTTGCTTTTTTATTTGCATCTAAAACCCAGATATTTATTGCAAGCCCTACAATTTGCACTTTGAGCCAATACTTCGGCGATAGCATGGTATGAAACAAGAAACTAAAAAAGTCACTGTTTTTGTCAATGCACTGCAAACAGTGTTGAACTCCTCACAGAAACACCCGAGCTGGGAATCGAACCCAGGACCTTCCTGCTGTGAGGCGGACGTGTTAACCACTAAGCTACTGTGCCGCCCCAGGTGTAAAAAATGTGAATCATTAAATTTGTCCCAGTTTCAGGGACTGACCCAAATATAAAAGCAGCCGCAGACGGTCGTCACACTGCAACTGCGATGCCTTCAGCAGCTGTGAGATTCGGAGCGTCTCCTCCTGCTATCCCTCTTTCAGTTTTGCACTCCCTGTTCTGTACTATCTGTGTATCTGTCTTCTCCTCGTTTAAACCCTCCCAAGAGCTGCAATGCTGTAGAGAAAACCCTGGAGCTGGGGATATCTTTTGCATCTTATCAGAACCTAAGCACTAAATCACATGGGTTAGAAAGAAGAAAAAAACAAGACAGATGGAAAATATTACTCTATAGCAGGCACCAAAGATTATAATTATATTAAAGCATGCAAATACAAAAACTCATCAGCATTCAAATCCTTGACGATGTTATGTTATACCGCAATTTCTGCGCTTGTTGTCTGCGCAGCCGTACGCTTTGCAATCTGCCGTTTTACTGGCAACACAGTGTAGCACTGGCTGATAATGTGTTATCTTAGACTGGTGTCTGCTGCATGCAGCCCAGCCAATAGGACCAAACAACAAATTTGCATCACTATCAGGGCTGGAACAACCAACGAAGAAGGCAGCATGTCGCTGCGCATGCTTGGTAGTAATGGTAGTGTGGCAGCACCTGCGTATACTTGACAATATGCAAGGACTGACGTTGCCTACCCTGACCGCTGATGACATATGAGATTGTTTCAAAGAGCTAGTGATACAAATTTACCACAGGTACACTTTAAAGGAAATGAACTCAACCAAAGTGAGCACACACACTCAGAGCTGTGGGAAGCCTCACCCTGTGGTGTTTAGAGGTCAGCTATGGGTTATGTGCCTTGCTGAAGGGCATGAAGGTGTAGGGTTAGGGTTAGTAGAAAAGGGAAGGTGCTGCTCACTCCCCTATTTCGTGTCGTGGCAGGGGGGTTGAGATAGGGGAGTGAGCGGTTCTGGAATGCCCATGGGTGTGTGTGTGACCGTAGATGGTAAATGGTGAGCTGTTGAGGGTGTACCCCACCTTTGTCCAGAATTGGCTGAGATAGGCTCCTGCCTTTTCATGACCATAGTATGTTCAAGCTGTTCAGCAAGTGAGTGATATATAAACATTCGCACTAATAGGTAAGTGTTGTGCTGGTGTTGAAATGGAAACTACTGTAAGGAATTGGTTTATGAAGCTGGGATACACATCCTCATTCATAGGTGGACCACTGCTATTGTAAGATGTAGTGGCTATAGTGATATGTGTGATTGAGCTCTTTATTTCTTATATAATAAAACAAACTGCTTTACTGTTTGACTGAACCTCATATGTTTGCCTGAAATTTTCTCCAGTCGTTGTTGGATCAGAAGCTGAAACAGTGTAAGCTTATATGTGTAGCAGCCGGGAAATATTCATTCTATCATTCATTTTGTGAACCGCTTAATCCTAAATAGGGTTGCGGGGAGGCTGGCACCCATCTCAGCCGACTCTGGGCGAGGACAGAGTACACCCTGGACAGCACGCCAGGCTGTCGCAGATCCTGGAAATATATATATTTTTAAATGAAGAAATTAGGACTTTTTGACAGATCGACAGTCTTTGCTTGTAATTTGCATGTGAACCATAACCGAAGTCACCTTTTAAAATCTGGCTACCACCCGAGGGATAAAGTTACATTTAAAGAGTGCGTTCTGTGTAAGCCATGGAGTATCTGAAATCGGATTACAAACAGAGATCCATTTTGCTCTAGAATTGCAGCAATCCGACACTGTAATTACAGCATGACATTTGTTTCATGAGGGAACCACTATGATTTAGTAGGGTTTTATATATCTTTAGGATGACAGTTCCTTACTCTACAGGCCAGTTATGACAAAAAAGTACATAGGAATATTTTCTCATTTTGCTAAATTATGTTTTTGATTTGTATGTTTTACAAGCAGCAAAGAACAGTTTTTGATTAAATTGGCTGTTATGTAGGGAGGTGGCTCCGTGGTTGAGGTGCTGGCCCAATGATCCGAAGGTCGGGGGTTTAATGCCCCACTATCACAGAGTTGTTACTGCTGTCCCCCCAGTGCAGCTAACTGGGTTATCAAAGGCCAGCCATGTCTCTCACTGTCTGTGACAGAGGCATGTAAAAGAACCATTGCTGCCCTGCGATGGCCTGGCGAGCTGTCCACAGTTAGCTGAGAGGGGCGACAGTCTCATCGTGACCCTAATTAGGATTAAGCGGTTCAGAAAAGGATGAATGATTTGCCATCATTGTATTGCTTTTCACCTTCCTGGTTGTTGTTCTTGTTCCAGGCTCACTATGTTCTCCTCAGTCAAGCCCTTCGAGGGCCAACAGTTTGCTGAGCTGAGGAAACAATGCCGGCAGAACGGGACGTTGTTTGAAGACCCACTATTTCCTGCTGAGGACCGTTCACTCTTCTACAACGGCAACCGCTTTGGCAGAGTCACATGGAAGAGGCCCAAGGTGAGAGACTGAAGAAGCGATGAGGTGTAATTTTATTACTCACTCATTTTGCTGAAACACTTAATCCAACTAGGGTCGGCTGCCGTACATCCTGAGCAGCTCGTTGTTTTCCCTGACCCCTGTAGGGCAAACACACAGCCAACCATTCACACACACATCTGTCAGAGCTAGGGGAAATTTAAAAAGAGCTACTGAGCCTAATATGCATGTCTTTGGACTGTGGGAGGAAACCGGCGTATCTGGAGGAAACCAATTCAAGCACAGGGAGAACATGTAAATCCCACCCAGAAATGCCCTGTCCGGGCTGTAACTGCCGATTCGTCTGTAGCACGTGCCTCAAACTTAGTGGATTTGTGTAGGGTGGTAATGGAGTGTCTCATGTACCAACATTAGGTCACCGTGGCCTTAACATTAAAAGAGAAAGCTTGTCTGGGCCATATTTGTGATATGCTTAGCCTGGCATATACCAAACTAGGCATGCATGTACATCTTGAGACGGGAGGGGGGTGTTGAGTACCAACATTAGGTGTAAAAGAAAAAGTTTGACCATATTCTCTACATGGTTGGCCTTACACATACAAAATGAGTTATGTGGGTCATTCACTTCAACGTCAAGAGAACGGCTCACAGTTAAATGTCAAATTACTTTTGCGGTTTGAATCATACATCACCTCAAGATAAATGTAATCTTTCACATTTACCCCCCACCTTGACCTTGAAGCAAATGACCAGACCGATGTTTTGTCCTTTCATGCAATGTCTAAACATTCTTAAAAATTCTGTCTTGAGTGTCCGAGTACTTCAGCCAGATAGCCGTCAGTAATGGTTACCATCAAATGGTATCTAGTTAATACAAACCTGGATTTGTCCTGCACCCATCACAGTGAAAGTAGTTATAGAAAATGAATCAATGCATTCTGACCAACCAGGATGAAGAATTTACAGAGCTGTCTAAATGTAAACGTTTAGATGCCATTTTTTTCCTTCCCGAAACCGATTCTTGACCTTTCAGTACCTGACCATACCGATAATGATCCGATACCCATGCTTTTAAAATATCTGTATTCATTTTTAGGCAAAACTAGTTTTGTGTAGGCCTGTAAACACAAACCCATGCCCTCATACATTATTTCTGAAACTTATCTTCCTCTGTGAACCTGTCGAATCCTTTCGCATGGCATGTCTTCAGGATTGCTGGTAGGAACACTGATGTTATCTACCATAACATGCATGTCGCTGTTTAAGTGGTGGAACTCTCCAAAGTAAAATATTTCCTAATTGCCGATAATATGGTAATTGAGGCTAGCCTCAATATAGCACTGGATCGGGTACTCACTGATATCAGTCCTATTGTCAGTATCGGCATAACTCTAGTCTAAATGAATAAAAAAGAACCCCCTGCAGATATTCTAAAGGGACGTGTTAAAAAAAAGGAAATATCTGGTGTGATTGAGAAAATACAAGTAAGTAGCCTGAACTCCATCAGTCAACGTTGCCGGGTTCAGGGAGTCCTTGTTCCAGTGATGCCATGTCTGGTATCAGAACTTACCTTGGAATTCCCACTATTAAACCACTTGATGTAAAATACATAATTCCTACAATAAAAAAAACAATGTCTTTTGCAAACCTTTTTGCTATAAAATGTTTTTCCTGCCCCTAGCAATGCTAATGCTAGCAAATAGTAACCTTCGCTTATTTCATGACCTATTAAATAAGCATAGATTATCTGCTATATCTAACAATGCGACTCTGCGTCTTCCAACCGGTTGGTGCTGCAGGGTCACAAATATGAAGAAGCGTTTCTGATGGGAGAACTGTTTCGTGAATGCAAAATGGACCAGAGAATATCATAAATGACTGATGTAGGGAACAGGCACGTTTACCGACCTTTTGCGTGGCACCAACTGGTGTATATAATGTCAGATCATTGTTGTTGTATAATAGGGCCCAACGTTGGGTCACTTTACCAGAATGACATGTTTATGCTAATACTACCAATAACATTACTACTGTCATGATATTACTTTGTGATTAGTGGAGAAATTTGAATTTAAAAACTTTCGACACAAGCATATTCTCTCTAACTTGAAAACAAAGTTGAACTTGTAATGATCGAGTTAGATTCCAGTGTTAGAGCTACTAGAAAGTTCCTTTCTATGTATATATGATGACTATCAACTTTAGTACAATTTCCGTAAGCTTTCAAATGGCTAGTAATAATTACATGAACAATATATAGCTCACGGGAAAGGTAGTAACTTACTAGGACTGCGGACAGACAAACGCACACACACTTCCTGTGGAAGGAAAATCGGTGTATCACCGAACCTTCCGTTTTGCTCACATGAAAGGTAATCAGCTACCGGACCAAAAGGCCAAGTCATTAATGACCTTTTGACCTTAGTGTACTCATGAATAAACACACTGAAGACTGAAAAGTAGATAAAAAGAGGGTTTATTTAAAGTTACAGGTCAGCCAGCCTGTCCAGAGGAATTATGGGAACTCCTTCATCAGTAGTGGACGTAGGAGCGTCCTCATCACCAGGGGACGTGGGTGTGTTGTCAGAATTATAATCGGGATAATCAGGGAGATACTCCATAGGAGAATGTGGAGGAGAAGGCTCTGGAAAAGAGTACCCTGGGGAACACAGGGGGATGAAGGGAGAGCCTGGAGGAGACTCTGGGCATGGAGAAAAACACCAATAGCATACCTGAGTAGACTGCCCTTGGGTTTGAGGCATAGTTTGAGTAGACTGGTCTCGAGTGGTTACTGAAGGTTGGAAGGTTGGAAGGAGGTTGACGTCCAGTGTCAGCTGAGATACGCTTTAGCCTTCCCGCAACCCAAATCGAAATAAGCGGTTTGGCAAATGAGTGAGTATAATAATTTTTTTTTTTCATTTTTAAAGTTTTCTCTATTTTCTCCCCTAATTGTAGTCGTATTCAATTCCAACCCATCAAGTATTCCCTATCGTTCCCTATCACATGACCATCACCAACCAGGGAGGGGCGTAAACATGGACATGGCCCCTCCGTGACATGTAATGCTACCACCCACCTCTTCTCGAACTGCTAGGTGTGTATATTTAAGGGCGGTCTAACACACTTGTCGGGAAGGCGGTATCCACCCACTCGTACGATTGAGCTCAAAGACACCCATGATTGGCTAGTTTTCGCTGTGAGTGACAGGGAAGTGAGCATAAGCCATCTCTCCCTCCCAGGAGGGCTCAGCCAATTAGCTCCTATCGACTCCTGGTCACTGATGGCTGCGGTATCAACCCAGATTCGGACTTGCGATCTCTGGGTTGATAATTATTTAGCAATCCTCTTGTACTTGTCCATCACGTGCACTTCACACACACAGGTCTCTAACACAATGAAGTTCTCTGCCAAGTTCCTAGGGCCATGTCTTACTGTGCCTCTATATAACCCCTTACTCTCGTTTATTTCATGATAACGTCATAATAGATTTGGGTTGAGCTTCATTCTTTTCCCAGATCAATTCCCAGAATTGTATTACCGTAACTGAGCAAGAGCAGTTGGGATTTTTTCCCCAAAATGCACCAAAACCAAAATTTGGAATTTGTTAATTAATATGAATTATTTTATATTTATACTTATATTTATTTTCCTTACAAAAATAACAAAGAAAAAGATTTTCGATTTCTTTCACTCACACATTTGCCAAGCCGCCTACTCCTACTAGGGTCGCAGGGAGGCTAGAGCCTGTCTCAGCCAACACTGGGCTAGACAAAGGTGGGGTACACCCTGAAAAGCTTGCCAGACTATTGCAGGGCAACACACTCAATCATTCACACTTACACCTTTGGACTGTGGGAAGAATCCAGAGTACCCGGAAGAAACCCAAGCAAGCACTGGAAGAAAATGCAAACTCCACACTGAAACGCCTGATCCTGGGACTGGAACCCAGTACGATCTTGCTGTGAGGTGGTCATGCTAAGCACTCCAGTTCGTGTAAACCACTAAATGTCTGTGTTTTACTGCACATTGGAAAATGTCCCAACTTCCCTGTAAATACGATTAGTAATACAGGAATGTTGAAAGAACTGTACAGTGTATCACGTCAAGAAGCTTTTACTGTCATTTCAAACATACACTGTTGCTACGACACTTTTGAAATAAAACCACGTTCATCTAGTACTACATAAATGAACACGACTACAAAAGCTACAAAGAACAAAAGTGCAACATGTACATCCATTGCAGCAGAGTGCAAATGAAATGACAACTGGCGCAAAGACAGTACAGTGCTGAGGAGTACCCAATACTGACAAGTGTAAAGGTTTGGATATGCATAAACGTACCAATATATTCATAAATTGGTGTAAACTTTATGCAACCATCCATGTAGCATCATAGTATTAGTGTAGTATTACATTGTATGGTGTAAAATGCAACACACTCAGCATCCTGTGGTCCCTAATTCTGTAAACAAGAGTCATGTGGACTTGTTTCCCTCTCGTTTTCCATCATATCGAGAGACCCTATGTATAAACTAGAAATGCTAAACTTTTTAGACCAGGCTTTGTTGACCAATTTTTTGCCCCCTCTGGGCCTGTTCTTTTGGGCACTGCATTTTTTTTTCCAGGCGCATTGTGGGGAATTTCCACCTCCTTGCCCTATCGCACCATGTTTAAAGATCTTTCAAAGCCCTCCTGGATTCGGATCCGGCTCCGGCTTCGAATCATGGACAAAATGTAAATAGTTCTTTGTTGGCCCAATACCCACATTCTGTGAAAACTTTGTGGAGATCTATAAGGTCTATAAGTTTTATTGTTATTGTGGTCACAGACAGACAGACAGATACATACAAGCTCATAACCTCCCCCCTTGGTGGAAGTAAATACAGATGAGGCTATTACTCTGGCTCTGCTAAATCGATTGTACTTTTCCCATTACATCCCAGTGTTAAATATTAATGAGGCACACAGCTAAGAATGCAGGAGTGATAGTAATGTCCATGCATGAGGCTCTGTGGACTTTTCTTAGTAGTTTTGGTGTCGCACAGCTTTTTCTATGTAAATGTTTTGAGGTTAATATGACATTTGTACAGTGGGCGAGGCTTTATAACATGAACAGAACGGAGGGATCAGATGGTTCTTAAATCCACACAGGTTGGTTGAAATGTTCTGGGTGGAGACGGTTTCAAGAGTGTAGCATGGGTGAGGTTTTGTTTGTGCAAAGATTTTTGAGATTAACGTCCACCCTTCACTGTTTAACACTGTTTAAAAGAGGGCAAGATCGATCCAGAATTTGTAGCTCATGGTCATTTGTAGTCCGAAATTGTGTGTAAATCTATAGGGTTGTTTTTTTTTGGGGGGTTAGCAGAATAATATATTTTTATAAATAGCACATTTTAATATTGGAGTGAAACAACTGTCGAATCACTTTAAACCCCCCGTTTCTAGTAAAGAATTTGTGTGTAGTTGTTATTAGTGCTGAGGTTTCTCTTCCTATCTGTGGTTTATCAACTGTTGGGCCTTTAACCCACTAAAAGGAGCAAATAACTGACTAAGTGTTCTACAGTGCGATTAAATGAGACGGTGGAAGAGAAACTTCCTGGAATATGTGAGCCTGGTGTGGCTTTAAATTATTTATAATTAATAATAATACATACATTTTTCATGATTACACTGGTAGTGTAGCTTTTTACTGTCACATCAAAGATGATTTGTTTGGCTTGGGAAATTGTTTTTGCTCCTCATCACAAGTGCTAATTGAATTGTACTGTTGTATCAGAGCAACACTACGCTCGGCAGAATCATTTACTACCCGTTGCTGGTCGATGAGTTGGCTTGCTCTTAAATTCTTCGCAGTTATCCCAGGTGTCAGGATCAGATACCACCTAATACAGCCTGTAGATATCGTACTACTACAGTAAAATGTACTTTTCATATGTACATATATATATATATAATATATCCTCACTCTATAGCTTTTTTTGAGGGACAAAACATAAGGATCACCCAAGTGCAGGTAGGTTAAACACTGTCATATAAGTATTTTATGCCAGTGTCATTATCATGGCATGATTGGCATTAATAATTGGATCAAACTAATAATCTTCGGTAGGGCTAAGTGGTAATACTTGTCACAGTATCAGTGAACTTTAACCAGTCTACACACTACACTACCCAAAAGGCTCTGCAGCATTCATAGTCTCCAGGGTTCTGCTTAGGGGAGTGCTTAGCATGCCTCACAGTATGAAGGTCCTGGGTTCAAGTTCCAGGCTCGGGCGTTTCTAAGTTTACATGCTCTTCCTGTGCTTGTGTGGGTTTCATCTGGGTACTCCGGTTTCCTCCCACTGTACAAAGACATGCACATTAGGCTAATTGGCTGTTCCAAATTGCCCTTTGGTGTGTGTGAATGGTTGTGCATTGGCCCTGCAGTGGTTGGTTGGCACTAATCTGTTCAGGCTGTACCTTTACCCAGTGTTGGCTGATATAAGCTCCAGTCTCCCCGCAACCATAGGGTTCAACAAATGAGTGAGTGAGTAAACTGCTTAAGAGTTCCAGACCTCAACCCAATTGAAATGTTGTAGCGTGATCTTAAGAGAGCTCTGAAATGATGTCAAAAATCTGTTTGTACGTCACTGAACACTTTTTTCCCCACCTGATTTCTGAAGATCGATGAACCTTCTTGTCAAAAATGAATGCGTTATGAAATGTATGGGGTTTTTATGTCACCAGAGCTCATTTATTTATTTTGTAAATGTTGAAGACCACACAATTAAGTTTCCTCTTCTTTCAGGAACTTTGCAATGACCCATACCTGTTTGTCAATGGGATCAGCGCTCATGACCTGCATCAGGGACAATTGGGAAACTGCTGGTTTGTCGCAGCCTGTTCCAGCCTTGCTTCCAGAAAGTTGCTGTGGCAGAAAGTGAGTGTTTTCATGTCTTGTTCTCTCATGTGGTACATGTTCTGCTGGTCATATGTGGGCAGTTACTAAGAGAGTACACAGTAGAGTTACAAAGTAAATACCAAACCAGGTTCTGTTGAGTCATTATGCCATAGTATGAGTGTGCCAAATTCACCTGTGTGTGTGGGTATCTATGCTGATAAGGCAAAATTGGATGTGTGTATGTGTATAATAATACAATATGTAATTAATAAATGTCTTATTATTGTTATTATTATTATAATTATTATTATTTTTATTATTGTTACCATTATTATTATTGTTATTATTATTATTGTGGGTGGCACGGCAGTAGTTAGCATGTCTGCATTACAGAAGAAGAAAGTCCTGGGTTCGAGTCCTGGGCTCGGCGAAGGGGTTTTCGTGTGTAGTTTGCATGTTCTCCCCATGCCTGCTTGGGTTTCTGTGCGAAGGCCTGGCACACTCTCAATAATTCGCCAGACCATCGCAACGCCAACGCACTCCCAGACAATCATTCACACTCACACTCACACCGAGTGGTGATTTGAAGCAGCCAATTAGCCTAATGGGCATGTTTTTAAAATTCTGGGAGGAAACCGGAGTACCCGAAGGAAACCCACGCATGCACATGGAGTACATGCAAACTCCACCCAGAACTTCCTGAGCCCAGGACTTGGAACACAGGAGCTTCTTACTGTGAGGTAGATGTGCTAACCAGTACTCCACCGTGCCGTCCCAGAAATACAAAAAAAAGTGGAAATTTGGAGTCTGATCTTCATGTCAGTACTTTTAGGAATCATGTGTGTGTGTGTCTGTGTGTGTGAGACATTGATGATGCAGTACACTGGGACAGTTTTATTTTATTTAATTATTTATTTCATTTTGTTTTGTTTTAGTGAGAAAAATTAGTGACCGTTTTGAATAAAAATTTATTTTAGAGTATAATTTGTTGTGTTTTTGTTATTACACTTGGCTCATGTGGTACTATGTTAGTGTAAATTGTGTTGAATTAGGGATAGGGTGCACTGGGACAGGCATAAAAGGTTGATATGACTTTGGGATATACCTTGTTTATCATGAATTTTTCCTGAGACCATTTTGAAAGATTGTTTTTCCTAAAGTATTAATGTCTTTAATGCTGGAACAGGAGATTTCCCCGTTATTGTAGAATGTCCGGATTATAGTTATGTTTCCTTCGTACACCTCTATTACTGCATGTAGCTGAAGCCTGGCTTGTCTTTATGCTCCCATGCCACTTCCATTTTGTGAGAAAGCAACAGTTTAACGGAGTTTTATATTTATACTCCATGTTGTTTTCCTTCCTGTGTTTATTCCGCGTAATCGACACGCCAGTTAAACTGGCACTAAACTCTGTGTCATTGCCCCTCCAGGGGCCTCATTTGTCCTTCGCTCTGCTGCTTTAATACTCATGTGCTCCTCTGTTTCAGTGTAATGTGAAGGAAACATCCTTAACCCCGGCTCACACATGTCGGTGTCCAGGCACTGGCTTTGTGTTTGGTTAACAAAGACTTAAATCATCTCAGTGACCACAGAACTGGAGTTTAAAACATTTTGGGGTGTCTTAAATAAAGAATTGTCTTGGCCCACCTGTTTGCTCGGGATTTTTAGTAAATCTTTAGTGGTTTAACTTCCTAATTGCTTTCAGACATGATGTGCAGTAAATAATTGACGTTAATTAAATAAATAAACATAGCTTTAACAGTCGCTCCTACTTTACTCTCTCTGATAAGACAATGCTGATAAGACAAAAAAAGAAATGCAGCTTGTCCTGTTATTAAGAAACTTCGAAGCCCAAAGCAGCCGGGCTGGAAATATATCATACCCGCCCAATCAAAAGTGAAGAAAAAGATTTTTCTTTATTTTTTGCTTAACCAATTGATGAATAGTACAGGATGCTCCTTTGCTATTTTTCTCTTCTGATTGGTGGGCAGCTGATAGCCCGCCTCCAAACTTGCCACCCTACTCGTCTGTTTAGGCAAACAGTTTAGACTGTGTCCAAAAAAAATTACATGAATCATTCATTTTATTAAAGACTACCGTTATTGCTCAACCCTACAGCATAATTAGTGCGTAAAGTAATATGTTTTATTGATACAGAGCTTATTTTAACATAAATGACCGTAAAAAACACAAATAGGCAGTTTCATCCGGTGGATTACTAGCGGGGGCTGAACGAATTTGGAGCAACCATTTTTTCCTGGAAGCGACGTGAACTCATTGGGCCGGGTCGTCTAGCGCAAGTTAACAAGCTGTGAGTGACATTTTGGGTGCACACTTTACAAGAAGCAAGGACTGACGTTGCTTGACGGAACGACTGATGTCATACGTGATCGTTTTAAAGAGCTAGTAATACAAATTCACCACTGAAACACTTTAATATATAATAATATCAGTGTTCTTTTTTTTACAGCAGTGGTGATTTAACCAGGGTGCAAAATCAGCCTGAAATTTTAGCAGTCCATCAGGTTACTTCTTTGGAATTTAGGAGTTCAGATAATTTTTATATATATATATAAAATTTTGAGATAATCTTGTAAGGAAAATTTTGGCTCTGCATTTAATCCATCCAAAGTCAGCACACACACATAAACAGTGAAGACACACACTTGGACCAGTGGGCTACCACACATTGGGGCACGTGGAGAGCAGCTGAGAATCAGGTGCCTTGCTCTTAACTTGCCGAAGTTAAAATAATGCTTATTATTTATAACATTAGTAATAATAATGTATTAATAGATTTTTTTTAATGGGTGGGATGGTGGTGAATTGGTTAGCAAGAAGGTCCTGGATTCGAGTCCCGGGCTTGTGTGGGGTTTGCATGTTCTCCCCGGTCTTGCTTGGGTTTCCTCCAGGTGCTCCAGTATTCTCCTACAGTCCAAAGACATGCACATTAGGCTGATAGTTTGTTCCAAATCGTCCCTGGATGTGAGCATGAATGGTTGTGTGTGTGAGAATGCTGGCCCTACGATGATCTGGCAGCTGTTCAGGGTGTACCCCGCCTTCGGCCAGAGTCGACAGAGACAGTCTCCAGCCCTCCTGCAACCCTAATAGGCTTAAGTGGTTTGGTCTGTGAGACAAAATAGAATTATCCTGATATTACATCTCATACCTGCTGCAAGTCCAAACATGCCTGCATGTTGCTGTGGTCGTTATGAATCTCTGCGTGTTATATATTTTCTGCTGCATGCTGTAGACATTACTAGATTCTTGTGTAAGGATTTATTATTCTCGTCTGGAAATGCAGACAGGGTCTGTAAAAGTAAATTATCCAGATCCACCAAACCCCCCTGGGCCGGCTGACTACGCGGGGGATGTTCCTCACCCCTGTTTTGTTGCATGAAATCTCTTTGGTGTAATTATGAGTGGCAGGGTTTATGCACAGTGCCAAGAAGTGTCATGTTTCGTGCCATTTCATTTCCTGTAGGAAACCGATTTAAGATTTCCTGTTGGCAACCTTGTGTGTACTAAACACTGATCGACCTACTTTAGCCTTTTTCATCATTACTGCCTTGCATTTTCTCAGTTTATTGCCTGTTATTTTGTGTCCTTAATATATGAACTCCTGGATCAGACCTGTAAAATGAATATATTGAGTTCTTAGCATAGGCCAGAGTACCGTGAAGATTTACTGAGGGTTTATACCTCATTGTATTTAAAGAGGTAAATTAGCCTCCAAAAACAGAACCAATGTTTATATTGAGGCAGAAGGTGTGTTCATGAGTGATCTGCTCTCTGGCTGGTGTTGTAGCAAAAAGTGTCTACTTACCAATGCAAGAGATTCAAATTCATTTTTCCGGTGTTTATTTAGTCTTTAAGAAAAGAAAAGCATACAATCAATCACACAAAAAAAGTTGTTCCGAGAGAAAAATCTCTCAGCTGTGCATTGGCTTATATAGTGCCCATTCCGCTCTGATTGGACTACCGTCCTCTAGCTCTACACTCTGATTGGTCCCTCTGACTCTGTTTCCAAGAAATGACAGAATAACATCACATTTGTCATCTCTAATTGCTACATTGAGATCCCCCTTCCGAGACATGACATATGTCAAGTTGATCTTGAAGGGGCTAGACTAGACACCCACCCCATCGCTCAGGACGGACATCTTTCTTTTCAAGGTCCGACATTTTGTTCCAATGTTCCGTGTTCAAGGTCAGACGAGCAATATTCGTACAGAGTGAAAAGGAAGTAATAAAATAATCGTACACTCACGTCAGTGAATAAACTCCACATGCAATAGTCACATAAAGTATCCAATAATTAAATTGTGCAGTAAATCATACAATTATTCTTCTATAGGTATAATCATTAACAATTTAAATATTTTTCATTAGAAATGACGTCATTGGACAATCCTCCATTTCACGATTACTAATGTCTTTAAATGAAGGAAATATGACACTGGCTGAAGCTCGCCAGACCTTCACAGGGCCAACACACACCCATTAAACCGTTCACACTCACACCTAGGGGCAGTTTGGGACAGCCAGTTAGCCTAATGTGCAGGACTGGAGGAGGAAACCAGAGAATTAGGAGAACACCTAAACAAAACATGGGGAGAACATGCAAATTCCACACAGAAATGCCCAAGCACGGGACTTGAACCCAGGACCTTCTTGTTGTGAGCCCCAATTCTACTCAGAATTTAAAATTCTATAATTATAAAAAGTATCAATTCGAATTCTATTTGCTTCATGGACTGAGGAGGCCATTATAGTGTTTGTGCATTCCGTCCGTCTCCTTCTTTTATCTGCAGAATTAAATCATGTTTATAGAAATCATGTTTGTTCTCATAAATACATTCATCTAATGCACTAAGACACAAATAAATAAAGTTCTGTGATGCCTGTCCCTGTCAACATCCATTCAAATGCCGGCACATGCTGAAAATTTCAGCATTTCATCATGCGCAGTTGGCGGGTGAGCATGACGTCGTTGATGTTCTGGTTTCTTTTCCTCTCGGCTCGTCCTTAGTTTCGCGGTGGGGTTTCTCTCTCCCTCCTGAGGTCTCATTACTGTCGTTTCTCTAGCACATCTGTACACATCCTTCTCATTGCCTCCCTGAGGAACCAGTCATTACTGTTATGCTTTCTTCTGCTTACACACATGCAGGTGTGCTTTGTGTTTTCTTCGTGTTGCTTGTTTGTTGTCCTCCTTGTCAGTAAGAACACGGTGCAGATCTCAGTCCTAGTAAATGAGGCTGGACCGGTTCAGTGCATGTCGGGCCTGGAAGGAGTTTTGGCTTCAGTGCTGGTCAGTCCTAAGAGGTGTATTCTCAGCCTTTCCATCCCAGTGAAGCAGGTGTGACTTCTGTCGCCCTCAGTCCCACTGAAGGTGCTGAAGCTTCCTTTAAATTACTTTATTATTTTTATTTTTAATTAAAATTAAATTCCTCGCAATATATTTTAGATGCTTTGAATGTGTTTTCACTGTATAGGCTAGGGGTGATGCATTAATAAATTGTTGTGGTGGCCTGTTAGAAGGCTGCTGGCTTACTGATCCAAAGGTCATGGGTTCAAGTCCCACTATCACCAGGCTACTGCAACTAACTGGGTTCTCAAAGGCCAGCCTCCCAGTGATCCCAGTAGGATTAAGCAGTTCAGTGAGTGAGTGATAACACTAGTGGGAGATTAAGGCTTAGACCTTCCTTGGTGGGAAAAAAAACAGAGCGTTAGAATCCGTAAAGAGGACTAAACTACAGGAAAAAATAGAAAACCAGACCAAATGGAATTGAAAAACAAAGCAAATAGAGGCACACTGTATGAACACTACACTAGCAAGCACCCTGTGTTAGGAGCGGCACGAGTGCCTGGTGAGTGCCTGGCGTGTCAACGAGAGCGTGTTAGCGCCCCCTGGCGCGCAGCACCTGCAACAAGTACCTACAAACAATCTGCATTCAGTGCCATGTTGTTTAGTATAATATTTCTGAATAGCGAGTGATTTATAGGGACTATGTAAAGATATCCATGGACCCTGAGGCATATCTTGGGCTGTTTTAGTACAAGGTGACCCCGGAAAACCTCACACACTTCAAAGATAAATAAAAAAGTAAAACATTCTGTAAAAAAGGTTAAATGATTATTTGCACACCTGAAGCTTAGTGAGGCAGGAGAGGCGGTGCTAAGGTCTGTTGAAAGTCCAACCCCAACTGTCCTCAGTCACCAACATGGCATGGTCGGGGGTACACCGTGCATTCGCTGTCACAGCATTCTTCACAAACGATCACTCCGTGATCACCCCACAGAGGGCTTTTCGAACCTGCTTCAGTATTCCACACAACCAAAATGTTCCAGATTGGAAAACCATCATGCAGTGGGTGGAGAACTTAAGAGCAACAGGGTCATCTTTGAAAAGAAAGTCACCTGGTCGACCTAGGAGCGTTCGTACGCCTGAGAATATTAAGGCGTCGAGGCAGTTTGCAGGTGTTGTGCGGTCTCAGAGACTTCCACAAAACAACTGTACGGAATGGTTTCATGTGTGTAAATAATAATATGATTATCTTTAACCATTCTTTTTAGCTCCCACCCATTGGGACCTATAGGAATGGGTTCTGCCTGTGCGTCACACCTAAGTTTGTACACTGAAGCTGGGGCTTTCAAACTTGCTGTGCTGGCTCACTACTAGGAGTGCTAGGATGAGTTTGTGTGTGAGTGACCTTGACCTAATTTTCAAGGTCACAGAGGGAAAACTGTATGTTAAGTTTCCAGACATTTACTCGCTGCGCACCGTGGGGCTTTCAAACTTGCCGTGCTTGTTCTGTATTGGCATGATATGAAATGGTTCTTTCCGTGGGAGCGTCTGGACCCATGAGGTCTATTTTTATTATTTTTTATTTATCTTTTGAAATGTGGGAGGTTTTATTGGTCACTCTGTATGCTGTACACGAAAACATAGGATACAAGGAAAGTAAAATTAAACATTTTTAACTGTTGTGCTTGAGTCATAATGTCATGGGTCATGTAGAAGTCCTAAAAATAACAACGAAAAAAAATGAAAAAAAAATAAAATGTATAGCAAACATTTACACAATGCTATAGCTTGATGGTGAGAGCTGGGATGTTTGTCCCCATGCTGTTTGCCCCAGGCAGGAAATAACGATGGGCTACAATACTGATTAAAGTGTACAGTGACCTAATGTCTGATAGGACTGACCTTGCAGTGTGTGATGAACAAATGACGGTCTGACAGGGTTTCTTTATTAACTCGCGCACACACACACACACACACACACACAAATGAAGAGAAAGACACTGAGACACATGCTGATGACAAAAATATTTTAATTGTATTTTAATACAATAATGGGTTATCATTGATTTACATATGTTTATATTTTTATAGAATAACTAATAGATTAAGTAGAATATTGAAGATGGTGTTGAAATATATTTGTCTAACATTGTGTATAATATTACATACGAAGTATTACATCACAGGTTTTTAAAAAATATATTGTTAAAATATTTAATATCTCCATTATATTAAATGCTCTGTTTGCTCAGTATGTATATGATGATCCATTGATCCATTGACAAAACATCACTATAATTAAAGCAGCATTTAGGACAAAATGTGCGTTTACGTATACACATCTGTTATATTAATCATATAAATTCGCCCGCCTACTACAAACACATTCACTATTACCTCGTTCTCTAATTGACATTTGGACAATTAGTTCCCTTAAACATAAGCATCTTTTTGAGAAATATTTACACCCACGCTCCTGAAGCCATTACGCCGCCTAGGCATTTCTCTGGAAAACCACCGAGCACTTTATGCCGTCCTTCTCCGCTCCCTCCTTGAAGGCGAACAGGAAGTACATGACCTTTCTGACCTTGGCCAGCTCAGCGATCCTCTCGCCAAACTCCTGGATGTCAGCCTCAAGGCATTTAATGGGTGCGTCCTCCGAGTCTCCAGCCGTCCTCCAAAACTGGCCTGTGGGCTCCAGCAGTTGGCGCGTCATCAGGTTGGTGAGGTCAGGTGTCCACAACTGTGAGATGCCTGTAACTGAAAGGCGGCCCGGCCCAGGCAAGGTCACGTTCCAGTGAGAGAAGGTCAGTTCCTGATCGGTGAAGTCCAACCTGAAGACTGACTCATGGGGCAGAAGCAAGCGCTCACCGTCTTGCCTCTTCTGCCCACGCTGCTGCAGAGACTGAACCCTCAGCCGCATCATCTCCGTCAGCTGCTGATCCTCAGTAAACTGCAGCTCCATTTCACTCTCTGATGCCATCACGGATACAGTTTCTCTATGGCTGTGGGTGTGAATGTGTCTGCTTGGTAGCTGTCTACTTTTCCTCCTCTTTCTACCCCACACTTTTTTACTACCCCGCCCATTCTCGCTCTCTGCTCCCAGTGGACAGTAAGCCTAATTTTACTAAGGACTGCATTGATTTGATTTCATAGGCAGGGGTGGAATACAGAGAGTAGTGGTGGATCCATGGTTGGTGCATGATGTGTTGCATCACTAAGCAACAGAAGGCTAATGACGTGCAAGCAGCAGCTTACCAGTTCTCCCTTAGGCATCTCTTGACAATTGAGAGTTCCACAACAGTGATTTACCCTACAAGTGAGGTTTAAGTGTGTTTAAATGGGTAAACACGAACTTAATGAAGTCTGCCAGGTGCAGAGGAGGAATGTGATCATATGTCAACGTGGATATTGTAGCGTCTTTGCTAGTTTTTATTTGTATGTAGTTGGTGTCATCTGTTGCATTCATGTGCTTCCTGTTTAGGTAATTCCAGACTGGAAGGACCAGGAATGGGAAAAGGACAGGCCAGAGGCTTACGCTGGGATCTTCCACTTTCGGTTTTGGCGTTTTGGAGAATGGGTGGACGTGGTAATTGACGATCGGCTGCCCACCAACAACAGTAATCTGATTTACTGCCATTCCAACGACAGCAATGAGTTCTGGAGTGCACTGGTGGAAAAAGCCTACGCCAAGCAAGTGAAATGTATTATTGTATTATGGGATGTAGCAACGTTTATGAAATAGCACGTGACATCCATACTGTCAGGTTTTACCTCATGCTTTGTGTACACTGAAGGTAAGAGTGTCTGGTTTCTACATTAGTGAATTGGTTTAGAGAAATAAAAGCAAGCAAAGAGTGTGTGCCCACTTTTACCTAACACACACAGCGTTCTGTTAGCCTCTATTGCAGTTTCTGATCTAAATGAATTCTAGCTTTGTATGTGTCGACTTCACAATGTAGTCCAGCACTCAGTGACCACCCCTCTGTAATGTTTTACATTATGGTCGTATCGGCAGTGCCCAACCCCAACTGAACTCATTTTGGGTAGTATCCAGTAATGTCAACCTCTGTTTGACTCTCCAGGCTTCATGGCTGCTACGAGGCTCTGGATGGTGGAAACACAGCCGACGCATTGGTTGATTTTACCGGAGGTGTCTCCGAACCCATTGAGCTGCCGAAGGACAAATTCAGTCAGGATGAAGAAGCACGCAACGAGCTGTTTGAGCGCGTCCTCAAAGTCCATAACAGAGGCGGTCTCATCAGCTGCTCTATCAGGGTGAGACTGACTGAGACGCACTGAGAGAAATTTAAATCGATGGAAGCTAAACAGCGTAGCACTGGGAGTGTTAATATTTATTATAATATGAATTCTGAAGTTACTCATTTGATAATAGTTAGTGTTAAGTTTACACCAAATGACACCTGATCCTAACTTAGTATATTCACTGACATGTTGTGTTCATCTGTGCCATTTTAAAATTAGAACCTACACAAGTTTTACGCTATAACTGATTTGAATAGTCAAATGATGTTCAATTATACCTAGTATAAAGTAATTTGGGGCAAGTGATTACTGTGCTGGGCTCATGACTGGGAGGTCTTGGCTTCAAATCCCCGTGCTTAGACCCCTGGGCAGGGTCTTAACCACAACTGTGCTTCTGTCCATCCAGAAATATAAATATGGTTCAGTGAATATACTGGGAAGGTAACCTGCGATGGACTAGCGTTAACTCTAACGCTAACTCCTAGTCCCTTTACGGACAGGGATCAGAGACTGGCTGTGATGAGCCACTTGGCTCGGGTGTAAACAGCTCAACAGACTTACATTATGTCATTTGTGTGTGTTTGCAGGCGACCTCTCAGGCCGAAATGGAAGCGCGACTAGATTGCGGTCTGGTCAAAGGTCACGCTTATGCAGTGACAGATGTCCACAGGGTGCGTCTAGGTCACGGCCTGCTCGCCTTCTTCAAGTCTGAGAAGCTCACCATGATCCGCATGAGGAATCCCTGGGGGGAGAGAGAGTGGAATGGGCCCTGGAGTGACAGGTTAGTGCAAGTCCGCCCCCTGCAGGACAAAGTGCTGAAGTCTCTTAGTTAAAATGACTATAGAGTGTATATTAATTAGTCATGGGTAGTTTGGTATTTTTCGTTTGACTGGATATTGACTTCATATGGGTTCATTTGATACACCAAAAAAATCCCTCCAAAAAAACAACACTGCTGCCAGGCTCAAACCCGCATCACCAGGTTGCAAGACATACTGTTAACTCACTAAGCTATTTACTTTGTGTTATGAAGAGGCATCATACTGAATAGTCAAACATTCAGTTTTTCGTTTCCATTTTTATATCTAAGAATGATCTAGTTTGCAAATTACCAAACTTCATAAAGATTTTCCAGTAATATATACACATTCACTGAGTGATTCAGTGAGTTAGTGATTCACTAAGTGATTCAAAGAATTAGCGATTCTCTAAGTGATTCAACCTGTTGGGGATTCAGTGAGTTAGAGATTCACTGAGTGATTCATTGAGTTAGGGGTTCACTGAGTGATTCGCCGAGTTAGTGATTCATTAAGTGAATCAACCAGTTGGTGATTCAGCAAGTTAGATATCCACTGAGTGATTCATTGAGTTAGCGACTCGCTGAATGATTCAGTGGCAAGGCCCAACTTGATTCAGTGGTTCACAAGATGATACTTACCAGGCAGGGTCTTGCCATAGAGACTGCCTGCTGCACAGTGCATCACACAGCACTTCCGCCTCCACCAGCTTCGAGACTTAGTGAGTTCCAACTCTTGCAAAGTGCTGGTGAATTGATTCATTTGCGTTTGCGAATGGATTCAACTCGTTCACTTAAGTGAATCAAATTCAAATTCAATTAAAATTTGTCACATACAAAATCATACAAAGTACAATATGTAGTAAAATGCTTAGTGCGACTGTCAAAAAATGTGAATAGAGTGAAGAGTAATCTGATTCATGAATCTGAGTTATCAGCGTAACAAGAAGAAAAGAACAATAACAAAAACTATAACTATAATTATTTAAAGGATTTTACAGTTGGAGGTCAATATAAATATAAAAATGCAAAAATAGAGAATAAAGAAAATATATATATAGAATAAAATAAAATATATGAATTACAAAAAAATATATATAAAATGAAATATAAATGAGACATAAAAGCAAATATAAATGCAGTGTAATGCAGTAGCGATTTTCAAGTAATCGTCTGTCTGTAAAGTGTTTGTAAAGTGAAAAGTGGCTGTGTGCAACAATCAGCTGAGGTGGATGTTCATGTGTGGGGTATAGTCTACCAGTATTCTGGTTCAGGGTCCGAATGGTCTGCGGGAAGAAGCTCCTCCTCATTCTCTCAGTGTTCGAAAGAGACGCTGCCGGGCCTTCTTCACCAGGGTGTTAACATGACAGGACCATGTCAGGTCCTGCGTGATGTAAACACAGAGGTACCGGAAACTGTCCATTTATAGATAAAGATTTATAGATTTATTTATTTATTAGTAATAACGAAACTTAATCCCCAAAAAAGAGGCTCATACAGCATACAACATTTTCATTCGGCGAATGCGTTCCTTGTCAGACAAACTCCATTCAATTCGGTGGAAAGTCTCGGCCATACACAAAACTGGACTCCACTGGGCAAAGATGTCCACCGGTTGTACGGTTGTTGTGTGCTGGACGTGTGTTTTGATCAGAACTTGAGCTTTCCTTGTATCGCACTTGACAGTTTGCATCTACTAATGCCCGTTTGAACCGAATCACGGCCGAACTACTACCTGACATGTAATAGATGAACAGGAGGTGTGCCAGACACAGACCTAAGCCAAACACCACAGTAGAAAACTATTACAAAATAAACTAGACATTTTACCTGCTGTATATTCCTGAATGTGTATATTTGTTTTATTGCTTGAACACCAGTTGGAGGAGCGTCTAGCAGAGCTCCAAGATCTCGAGGTCCTGGTCCTGCAGGGCTGGGCTGAGAAAAGAGATCTGTACCAGGAGGAGCTTGAACTGCAGCAGTTGCAGAGAGAGCTGGAACAAGCTGAAAATTGGCTGAACACGTACGAGAATGTGCTCACTGTCCAAGATTACGGGGTGAGGATGCAGGCTTTTCTTAAAACAAAATGATTTGTTCATAAGGGATCTTATTGCAGATTAGGTAAATGATCATTCTAATTATGAAACTATTCATTGCTTTGTTATTCAGGACTCTGTTTCAGATGTTCTAGAGCTAATGAAAAAGCAGGAGGATCTAGAAGCAATGATCCAAGCTCAGAGTGACCGATTTAACACTTTATATAAGAGGAAAACTCCGGTAAGAGGAACAACAAGAAACGAAATCTGATCGGTTGTACTGTGCTGTGACTCAAAAGTCGTTGTGTCACGGTGGACATGAAATGCTTTTCCGTAGCTCACGTCCCAGTCGTTCAATCCTTTCTAATTGGACAGATAAACTTTCGCACCAACTGATGCAAAAGCTATCTGCAGAAGCTTATCGTTGACTTTCCTTACAGTTTAGAGATTTATTTCAAATAATTTAGGGATCTTTTAAAATCTATTTTTATAATCATAGGTATCCGATTCATTGAAGTTTCTGTTACACTGTAATCTTATTATGGGACCGGAGCGACTGTGCCACCATACAACCCCCTTTTTATCCAACATCTCTCTTATACTCAGTTTGTATGCAGTGCAGATTTATGTAGATCTGTCTCTACCATTAGAAAGTCCACTTGTGCTCCTACAGGAGGCATTGAGTAACATTGGGTACTTAATAACGTAGTGCTTAATCATGCTGGTCAAGATGGGATAGATAGCATAAACTCCGTGCCTGTTTCTAGGATCGTGGTGGCCAAAAAAACTAAATAAACAACATTGTTTTTTATTAATATAGGGTTCCACAATTAGGTCTCATAATGATAATAAATACTAATCAGTATGAACGAAGCATCCAAGCTTTTTAAATGTTGCTAGACGAATTCATGATCATTTAAAAGATTAGTGGTATTAAAGATAAAAACATTGGACACGGGAGGCACGGTGGCGTAGCGGTTAGCACGTCCGCCTCACAGCAAGAAGGTCCTGGGTTCGATTCCCAGCTCGGGCG
>JBCNYG010000001.1:72494654-72510839 GCA_039654305.1 Porochilus rendahli | reverse complement strand
TGTGTGTGTGTGTGTGTGTGTGTGTGTGTGTGTGTGTGTGTGTGTGTGTGTGTGTGTGTGTGTGCGTGTGTGTGTAATGCATTTAATATTTTGGTGAGTTACACCAAAAATGTATTGGATCATTAATTTTGTTTAATTGAAATATCATTTTTACTGGAACAGGCACATATTTGACAAACGAGGCCAAAGGAGCGGACGATGCCCCTGACGCAGACACAGCTATTATTAATGCAGATGGTAACCATGCACATACAGAGGAAAAGAAGGAGTACTTCATTTAGACTGTGCTCTACTTGTCCCTGTATCTCTCTCCTTCTCTCACTCTCTCTCACTCTTTCTCTCTTTCACTCTCTCTCTCTCTATCTATCTCTCCTTCTTGCTCTTGCTGTCATTCCCTGCTCCGTGTAAGAACCTTGTCTGGCAGCAGCGGATAATTCTTCTTTATTCATGTCTTTTGTTCTTTGCGCGTTTTATTTGCATCTGTGATTTTTCTTTGTTTTATGAGCTTTTTTTTTCAATTTCACCTGCTATATCCAGACATAGCTGCTGATGATCTTTGCCTTTTAATTTTTTAAATTTACATTGTGTCTGTAAAAAAGTGAATCGTTGGCCAAACCACCTTAAATCACTTAAATACTTCAATTTCTTTTTGAAGTTGTCCACCATGACTTTTTCACAGTGCCTCAATATAATATACAGACATCCATCTGAGGGTTTGGTTGATGCCTTCAGATGGGTCGAGTATTTTAGGATTGGCTGCTCGCTCCTTTTTTTATTATTCTTTTTTTTTAATCTTCAGCACTAAAAAACAAAAGAAAAAACAGTATCATATCTAATGTACATACTGTATGTATTTTTTTCTTTTTATTCTTTACAGTCCATTTCAACACTGTTGTAATTTCTCTATAAGTAAAAAAAAATTATACAGGAAATAATTTTCTTTACCTTACAGAACAATGCTGATCAGTAATAAGTGTGTTTTCTGTAGTGTGAGTGAAGATTTACACAATCAGACCCATAGCTCGCACCCATATTAACCAGTATTTGTACCTGAAATGTAGATATTGCAAGAAGCCTATATGATAGTTCAAGGGTCATGAAGCATCAACTGAATACTCCCATGTTCTACATCATCAGAAAAAGTAGCTAGTTTGATAGAAGGCCAGGGATTTTTGGCTGTGGATACATCGCTCACTTTAATGACATTTCCTACTTTTACTTTCTTCTTTTGGTTGAAATACTGTGGGGTTTTTTTTGTTTTTGTTTTTGCTCATCTGTATATTCATGCACTGTTCCAAACTACACAGTACAGTGGCTATGTTCACACTACACACTTTTATGCTTAAATCCTCACTTGTGCACATGTTCCTGACATTAAACTCAACATCTTTTGAACACACACAAACCAGAATGTACAAATTTGTAGGCACAAACTGAAAGAAGGAAACATAACAGGAAGCCGAATAACACAGAATAAACTCTCACGCTCACTCATTTGCTGAAGCGCTTAATCCTATTAGGGTTGCGAGGATGCTGGTGGCTATCTCAGCTGACATTGGCCGAACAGCTTGCCAGACCTTTGCAGGACCAACACACACAACCATTCACACTCACATCCACACCTTGGGTCAATTTGAAACAGTCAGTTAGCCTAATGTGCATGTCTTTGACCAGTGGGAGAAAACCAGAGCTCTCCGGTGGAAACCCAAGCATGCACTGGTGGAACATTCAAACTCCACAAAGAAACGCCCGAACCCGGGAATCAGATCCAGTGACACGGACGTGCTAAGCACTATGCCACCTCGATGCCCCAGATGTTCCATATGCAATGAATTCTGGGAAACCCAGTAAAGATTTAAACCCATTTGTATGTAGAAAATTTGTATGTTTGTGTACGTGGCACAAAAAAATATAGGTCAGACTTTTGAGTAATTACTCTAGCAGTTTGCATTTGAGAGAACGAACAAACCACCGACCGTCTGTAAAATAATGTTCAAACATGGATTTCCAAGCGTCACCCATATTTAGTGAAGGTACACATTGCATATTAATAAGCACACCTCTGACAAAGTCTGTATGACCTGTAGTCTCTCAGCAGCTGCTTTGCTGAGTTTCTAATTCTGCGAATACACGAAATCATGTTCTGCTGATCGATCATCACTCGACAACTCAACAGCTGAATAAAGTCACATACTGAGTCACACATAGGCCGAATTTGTTTTCCTCGTGTAATGTGAACATAATCAATCACCACATTGCCATGGACATATTGCTTTCTACCCACCTCTGCTGCTTACATCACCAACATCACACATGAACATCATTAGTGATGAGTCACCTGCAATTACAGGAATATAAACTGCGTAGTGCAACAGACTCTCTAGCGAGAACTCGTGACAATAATCTTTTTTCAATAATTATCAATTCCAGAAAGTCATAATGGTTTTCATGACATTTAGTGTCCGTTTATTTCTCCTTTCTTCATTTCTTCATTTGATGATTAGCTTAAATGTTGAAGCACAAGAGAGAGTGGACTTGCAGAGTTAGAGTGACTGTTCGATAACACACTGATGGTGACAGTTAGGAAAACATCACTGACACTAATCTGAACTTTTGTAAATCAGTGGACATGAACTTATATTATGATTATTAGATCTTATCTGTCACTGATAAATGATTGCCGTGATTTGTTTTTAAAGTAGCGTACATCGATTTCTTTTCATATTCCTTTGGAATCTTTTGGATTTCTGTAATAAATAGGCGCCCTTGTTAATAAGGCTGTATATTACATCTGCTTAATGTAGTAATTAGTGAAAATTGTTGTCATACAATGGGACCCAACATATCAAGAAGTTTGTATATTAGCCTATTATTCACATTAATTAAGAGAATGTTTTCATTTTCTTTCTTTTTTTTCTTTTTTTTTTTGCTTGTTTGATAGTTTTTGGTCTTTGGGGATTCTTAACAAGCGATCGACATCTTTTTTATGTGTTTTAATTTCAGCATAAGGTGTATATACTGTACAAGTATTACGTTTGGTATAAAAAAAAAATAATAATAATAATAACATTTTGATGTGATGATTTTATTTCAGATCTTATAGTAACAGAAAATCAACTTAGGTATGAAAAGAGGAAATAGCAGTTAAATATGCCTGTGAGGACTGATAATAGATGCTGCAAATTAAGGTAGTGGTGGAAAATGGAAATTTAGCACTTAATTCAAACCCTTAATGTATTATTGGTCAGAGTGCATACTGTAGTTAATGGGCTTGAGGAATTGATAGCTCACTGTCAGTTTCTTGTAGAGAGAATTATTAATGCTGAGCAAATGATAGAAAGCAGTAGAATTGGTAAAATGGCTCTTATTGAGTTATTAGCATACAGCCTACAGACAGGCTCGAATCTTTCCAGAAATATTTTTAGATTCATGTTTCATCCATATAAGCTTCCTAAATTTAAAAGAGAGAGAGAAAAGATTCAGATCCAGCAACAGCAGGACCTTTTTATGCAGTATCAAAAGACAACAAACTCAAAGCATTAAACCAGATAAAGAAGTCACAGTGAGAAAATACTAAATGCATTTCATATGCCAAAAGAACGCCTATCAAGGAAAGTGACTGGTTGGTGTGTCACATTACACAGTTCAGTGGGTGTTAAACATTGGGGGTGGTAGCTCAGTGGTTAAGATATTATACTACTGGGTTTATAGTTCGAATCCTTGCACCGCCAAGCTGCCGCTGCACTCTTAAAAATGGAGGTACGAGACAAAAACATATCTGTACTTACAGGTAGACTTTTGAAGAGTGTTCCCTCAGAACACGGCCTAGAATGCACCTGTTGAGTAGCAGCAATGGTACACAGTTATGTGAAATATAAGAAGGAACAAATTCATACTGTTTCAACCCTAAGGGTCCCTGCAGCTATCGGGCATGTTGCAAGAGAAAAGTGGACAAAAATGCATTGTCTAATACATTTACATTTACATTATGGCATTTGGCAGACAATCTTATCCAGACTGACGTACAGTTATCATTTTTAGCTGCTTTTTTGTTATTAGTTTGTAGCTAATTCGATAAGGTAAAAAAATGGTCCAGTAATGAAAAGTACACAACTCTCTTTTTGTGTAAAGATGGCGGCGCGCACTGACGCAGCGGCTCCAAGCTGCCCCGTAATGCCGTTGTATATTACTGTACAATGACAGTTAAGCCTATTTCATTCTATAAGAGTACCCAACCCACCAGACCCAAAGGGAGAAGCATTTATACACTTACACTTCACCATTTTAGAGACTGTGCTGGGCCCTTCAGCAAGACCCTCAATATACAGTAAGTATACGGGATAAGCCTGTGGGATTGTTTAGAGCTGAAACACTGCCATAGGTCCTGACAACTTGTACCTGCAGTGCACTCCCAGTTAGCAGAAGTGTGATCTGAAAAAGAAAATGATGATCTTCTTACCTGATTGATTGGTGCTTTTCACAATTTGAAGGGAGACACAAACAGGTATTAGAGAAGAAAGAACACAAACCATAAAATATGTATCAGTGTTTAAGAAGATACCAAGGCCTTGTTGCATGGCATTAAAACAGTCAGGTGTTTACCAGGGACCAGTCCAGACTGACTTCTAATTTAGAAAGGAACCACTGATGTTGCTGGAATAAGGAGAGATGTGCATGAAACTGTCATGTCTGTTTTCTGCCTTTGACCAATTATGTTTTCTGTCAAAGCCTGCATTTATATCTTTACTTACCCACCTTGGCTTCGTGTGCATTTGATATGGGAGGTTAATGTCAGGTGTTTTGATGGAACATCTTTTCAAGATTTCTTTCATTTTCCTTTCTTTCTTTTTTTATTTTGAGAGTAAATGAAGCCATATAATTTTCATTTTTAAATCGATTCAATAATAATTCCTTTATGCGTGCTATATATGAATTTCTGACTGCATCTTGTTGATTTCTATAGGCCTAACAAATTTTGAGTAACCCAGGTTGAACTTCACAATTCTCTGACCCAGGAACGTAGATACAAAAGAAACAAAACAAAACAAAAACAAAAAAGTTGTTGTTTTCTTTCATCAATTCCTATTTTTCCATGCTTCTAGATCCTTATTTAGCTGAGTGGAGATCCTCATAACGACGGCACAGATGCCGCTGATGTCTTTGAGCTCCATCATTAGAAGGTTTATCTCGGCACAAATGTTTGCAGGTGCTGTGGAGTGTAGCTTTTTGAAAAGCTGTGAAATTTCCGAGTTCATGCGTAACCTGTAATTGGGCCTGTAATATACGAGGTGAAATGATCTTTACCACACCTGAAAACTCTCTAACTCCTTCAAATTTTATTTCTGCCCTACTAGCTGCAGCATGTTACGCTCTAAAACATAAAAATAATGAAACACACACTGCGATTTGCCAAGTGTGTAAATCATGATTATATGTAAATGGGTTCTGTTCCAGAATTTTGGCACATAGCTTGGATATAGTACTTGATATTTATTATTTTTCCTTGCAAAGCGTTTTTTTTTTTTCTTTATATACAGCTTGGAGAAAGAGGAAATTCCACCATACAAATGTTGTTTAGGAAATCCATTCAACTAATTTAGCACTATATTTAACATTATATTAGGTGGTTTGAAACACCTTTTTTTTAACAGTGCTGCCTGTTTCTGTTGCTTTGATAGCAGGACATCACAAATGGATGTTTGCTCAAATATAAATAATTACTAACTTTAGTTTATGATGTCCTGCACTGATGTCACTATATCAATGCAATTTCTGTAATAGAATGATCAATGTTTGTTTCAGAACCTGGCTGCCATAACACAAAGGGCATGTGATTACATTTGTTTGCTTTTCTTTTCTTTTGGTGTCTCAGGAATGTTTCTTTGGGTCATTTTTTATAATTTGATCGGACTGATTTGCAAAGCATCTCCACCTGTTGTATCTGTTACATTTCACTATCGGCAATTATAATGTTAATGCAAAACCTCAGTGTTTATTTAAAGTTTTTGTTTTCTGATGCTGCCTTTTTCCCATAACTGCATGATTTCTGTGGGTTTCACTGACGAGACTTCAGAGGTGTCATCCATACCATATATAAAAGGCTGAGAACCAGAATGGTCTAACCAACAGAAAGTTTGGAGAATGTTTTTAAGAAAATTACATGGAATTTTTCACAATATAAAACAAACCTGGGAAAATGGTCATGATATGAATCAAGGTCATAAGGAAGATGAAGGGACCATTCTGGAATGCGTAGTCCTCATCCACCTCTGTGAAAATGTTTCATGTTTCAGTTTTTTTGGGGTTAGACCACTGTGGCTCTCAGCCCTTCATATATTGTTTGTATGAATAAATACACAGTGCCCTTTCTGTTCCTCTTTGACCTTGAAGAAAATGATCATTAAAGTAACATTAGCAAACAGTGTCTTTATAAATAAGCATAAATAAAGCTTTAGTCAGACCTGACTTGTGTAATTGATGAACAGGAAGATAATATGTTCAGTGTGTAATGGATATAATTTCTGGATAACTGGATAAAATATAGTTTGTTGCAAGACCGAACTAGGATTATCATACACCAACCAACACCTACTGCCTTATAATTAATCATCTGTTATAAGGAACTCAAAATTTAAGACTTGTGGAGGTTGAGTATGAACTAAGACTATGACATATTAAGAGTGTTAACAGTGAGCCCTTCTCTTCACACTGAATGGATCAGGAATACAGAAGCAGTAGGTAGTGCTTTTGCGCCTTCGGATTAGTAACTCGCTTTAGGCGAGTTGGCCTTCAGATGACACAGGCACCAGAAAAATTTATGTGATCTGTGCTTCTTGAAAATGAAAACACATCATTTTAAGTTATGTCTTCTGCCTCCGTGTATTCATTTGTTCTGGAAATTCCGTTTCAAGTGTAATTAATATGTATGGAATGAAACTCTTGAATAAATAAATGCCAAAATCAATAGAACGTGCCTGGTTTTATTTTTCCCTCCACATCCATTCATCAATCCCTTCTAATTAAGACTTCTCTGCAGTTCTGCATAAGCACCTGAGTACAAAACAGAGTCAAAATGCAATGCACCCAAGTGGTTTCTGGTTTATTTTGGCCAAATGAACCTCATATTTGCATTCCTGCCATGATGCTCTTTTTGGGTGGATTAAATGTTTAAAATGCTCCTCTCACAACCAAACATGCATAAAACCTACAGCTATCACTGAAGGGCATTCACAGCTTGCCTGCAACTATAAATATATAACAGGGCATGTTTAAAAAAAGTTTAATTAATTAATTTAAAAAAATAAACATTGCTGGTGTTTCACTATCATGCCCCCTTTTTACCTTTTAACTTTGCAACGTAAAACATCCAATTTATCAATATTTAGTAAATTTTTCTCACTGTTCCACCATATGCTGTTATGCATAACAACAGCTTAGACTCTAGTTATTTTAATCAACCATCTAAAGCAGGGATGTCCATTATTATTCGCAAAGGGCGAATATAATATAAGCAGTAGCCACATTAGTGTTTCAGTTTTGAAGCCGGGTTGCCATCTTGGTGAGACCACTTTACTGTTGAAAGTTAAACTCAAAAAGCATGAAAAGGGGGAATTGGAAATAGTTACATCAAAGACATACATTTTCCAAATTTCAGCTATGCAGAGCTTTTTTTTCTCCCTCAAAATTAATTACAAATACCAGTGAAATTACTGGCAAATTTGAATATGAATTTAAGGTATTCTCACCTTCAGCAGTAAAACACAAGCTGTGTTGGCTTTCAATGGCTACATTTTGCGATCTTAAAGCACAGTGGCTTCAAAATTGAAATTCTCATGTGCAATCTAGTCTTAGGTGGGGCTACTTGCTTGGATAAAGTGAAAACCTGCACCTACACTTTCCCTTTGTGGATAAGATTGGACATCCCTCATTTCAGGTAGATCATCAAATATAAAGAACCCACTGAAACAAACGAGACAAAAATATTACACTTGATCATTTATTTATTGAGAACAGTGATCCAGTATTACAGTACGTTACAGCTATGAGCGGCAAATGTAGGTTCACCTTTGCTTTCAGACGTCCTTGTGAAGAGTTAACTGTAATCAAAGCTCTGTAGTAAGTGTTAATCAGTCCTGCAAATTAACTTGGAGTGAAAACATAGTCTATACAGAGAACACTGAATGTGAGACAGGAATGCACCCTGGATATCTGTCCACTGCTGGGTAAGAATGCACAATGATATTCATTCCTAGGAGCATATTTTTAGTAGCAAACTTAGAGATATCAACCATTCTGTATGTTTTTGGAGATTTGGAAGCTGGAGTGGGTCTAGACAATTTCACATTGGGTGACAAAGATGAAAAGAGGTTTTGGCAGGGTGGCAGAGGAGAGCAGCAGGTAAAAATACATGTTTGTATTTGACCCACAAATATATTTTCCAGTATTTATTTTTACATTTTGTCACACAAACTTTTCCAACTTTCTAAATGATAGACAACCTACCAGACCCAAATTCTACTCATCCTACTTATCCAGCCTTCTGCCTTGCAAACATCTGAGCTTGTACGCCAAGTGCACTTTCACTATGCAGCAACAATTCCAGTACACATACAGTAATTTCAAATTTGTTTCTGTTTGACCCTCAATTATCACACCACTCACTGTCTGAGAAGAAAATAGGCATTAAAGTGGGATAAGGTTTTCATTAAAAGATGTGTAAAATAAAACAGGCAAAATGAATATGGAAGGGGCAGTGGTGGCTTGGTGGTAGGGTGCTGGATTACTGATCCCAAGGTCGGGGGTTCAAGCCCCACTATCAGCGGGTTGTCACTGCTGTTCCCAGTGCAGCTAACTGTGTTATCAAATTCTGGCCATGTTTCTCACTGTCTGTGGTGGGAGGAATGTAAAAGAACCATTGCTGATTTTCGTCATGAGTAGGCTGCACAGCCGTCAGCGTGATGATGGCCTTGCGAGCTGTCCAGGGTGAACTCTGCCCTCACCCAGGGTTAGCTGAGGTGGGTGCCATCCTCCCCATGACCCTTATTAGGATTAAGTGGTTCAGAAAATGAATAAATGAATGTAACTAAAAATTTTATGAAAGTCCTCAGAGTATAATAATTCAAATCTAACCAATGTGTGAATTGGTAAACAAAACCTCGCCTGCCAGAAAATTCTGTATTTTGCTCTCATGGATGAACACATGGCTTGGTGACTAATTTTTTTAGTAAGAATAACCACAATTTTTTACTTGCTTTTTTAAATAAAGTTTCAAGTTTCAAGTTTATTTTGTCATGTACAGGTAACAGTGAAATATCACTACCAGAAATGAAATTCTTGGACTCCCTCAAAATTGCACTTAAGAACAGAAAAAATATATTGCACATAAATTTGTACTGAGAAATGAAATACAAAACAGGAACAAATATTGCACATAATGTATAATTAAGCTGGAAATACAAGAATAAAAATATATAAGTGAGATTAAGTATGATTAGTTGGCAGTGGAGGGACTATGTCTCTCGGCTGGTCTGGGAACGCCTCGGTGTCCCCTCAGAAGAGCTGGAGGAAGTTGCTGGGGATTGAGATGTCTGGAATGAATTGCTTAGGCTGCTGCCCCCATGACCCAACCCCCGATCAAGTGGAAGAAGAAGAAGATGATTATGATGATGATGATTAGTTGTAAAAATATCAAACAACTAATTTAATAGTAAAGTTTATTGTTTTGTTAATTACTCTACCTAATGCAAATTTTAACTAATAAAATTAGTGCATATGATAACTAATCTGTTTTAAGAGTGCAGAGAAAGTTTCCACATATTGAACATAAATAAATAAAACAATAAACAAAAGACCCCAACAGAACCAAAGCTTTCAGAAGAGGGATAAACATGTTTAGTAGCCTTGAGGCTTTCTGATTAAGCACTGCCACCAAGTGGTCTTTTTACTACAAAATGTGTCAGTGCTGCTGTTTTCTAAGCTGATAGCAATCCTGGCAATCCAAAGGTACAAAATGCACGCGTGTATTCATTTACCACTTATATACACAAGTGATATACAAAGATATTCAAGAGTCATAAGGAGATCCTGTTATATACTGATGATCTGAATGTTCTGAATGAGCAGGTTATCACACCAGTGGACTTTTTCTTCTCTGATGGAACGGATATAAAATGAGGACTCAGATAATGAAAGGGTGGTTCAGGGAGCACGAGGAATCAAACATATGTATTAGAGTCCTGACCTTAACCCTATTAAAAGTTTTTGAGATTCAAGACATAGTTGAGAGATTAACCATCACTGGATTGAAATCAATGTTATGTTGCTTAAGTTTGTAAAAACAATGGCATGACGATTACTAGCTGTTAGCAAGGCTAAAGGCAGAACAACAACATATTTGTGTGTGCAACTTTTTTTTTTTGGCTGCATAGTGTATAATAAATATATACTTATACATATGTAAATGTGTGTGTGTGTGTGTGTGTGTGTGTGTGTTTCCACTTTGCTGGGTTGGTTTGTTATGCAGGTGAGAAATCCTTAATCATACTTAGAAAGAGATGAAGGCAGCTCCTCGGAGTCTATCGGAACAAGGTGGTCTCTGTCCGGTTACACTCGACAGAGAAAGCAATTCAACTTTAAATCGACCCGACTGCAGGGAAAGGACCAAACTTGCTGTGCAAGTTGGGAAAAGCATTATTAAAATATGTGCACTGTGAAACTGAGCCAAAAGCAGGAACCGAGACAAAGGACAGCTGTAGAGGTGCGGAATGTTCAGGAGATTTGCACCAAAATAAATAGATAGTAATTAATAAATCAGTCTAGGGAACCAGATTAATACTACTGAAAGAGCCTTCAAATCTTTGCCTTTTTGTAGAAACACAAAAAGTTCCTGATTAACTTTCTAATGATGCCAAGGCACATGAGGAACGCTGGCTGGTGGGGTAGTGATTAGGGTACTGGGCTCATTATGGAGAGGTTTTGGGTATGAAACCCCGTTAGACACCCACCGTGCTAAAGACCCCTCTGCAAGGTCTTAGTGACAAGCGTGCCTCTGTCCACCAAGAAATATAAATGGGTACCAGTAAAAATAATGGGATGGTAAGTTGCGATGGATTAGTGCCTTTCAACACACACACACACACACACGGCAATTCACAATCCAATGTAGGGGCAATTTGGAATAGCCAATTATGGGCATATGTATATGTGTGTATATAGGAAACCCACACAAGCACGGGGAGTACATGAAAACTCCACACAGAAACGCCCGAGCTCGGGATTCAAAGCCAGGACCTTCTAGCTGTGAGTGGCAGCGATATGCTGTCGCATTATACCGTATTTAAATACATGGGATGTACTGTATATAAGAATGAATCAAGCTAATCCATACTAATAATTCATACCAAATTCATTCTGTACTGAGAATAGATCAAGGTGTCTTTCTCCGTTTTCCTATTGGTAGGCATTCCATTGTATCTCCTGCCTTTGTGTCAAAAAGTTGGGACTCATGATTTATTAATGATCTCAGCTACTTTTACAGGAAACTCATTGTTTATTTGGAAGATTGCCGCACTCTTATGAGCACTTGGTTTATACGTAGCGTTCAATAAATTTAACTGCTAATTACATGCGTATTCATGCAAGTGGTGATACTGTCCATGTAAGAGGCAGGAAGATGACCTTGTGTATGCGTCCATACTCGTATTAAAAACCAGCGATGTGTAAGTTAGTGAGGGTATTGAATGCATAATGGAACCCGTGACCTTTTCACCAATGCATTAATGGCCTAAGAGAGATGGGTGCCTAAAGAGTAGTACATCTTCTTTTTAAAAATGGTTTCTTTGTGCTTCTTTCCTGTGATGTGACTGTATCACCAAGTGCTGGGGTGGGGGTGGGGGTGGGGTGGAGGGTTTGAGTTTACCTCCCATGCTGCGCAGCACCCTTGCTGAGTCCCTCCTTCTGCTGAAAGGCTGACCTGCACCCTCCCTCCCTTTAACAAATGCAACATTGGCTTAGTGTCACTGCAGTAGCCAGTGGAGGAGGAAACATCACTTCAGTAGAAAAAACAAACAAACAAACAAACAAGCAAAAAAACCCCACCTTTCTTCATTATCAGGTTTCATCCTTAACTGCCTCTTCACTCACCTGTCTGGATCTTTACCTGTTTACCTGGATGACCTGACTGGATCTAATGCTTACTCAGGTATGTTGTGTTTTTCAGGTTAGAGGCTCCTTACAGCCCCTTACAGCTTATGTTCAGTTTGATTGACCTTGTCATGATCAGTATTTTACATCAACATCAGTATGTTAAGAGTACATGAATCAAAGTCATATAACTGTATGTAATATTCATTGCCAAGGTGTGCTAACAGGTTTCGAAGAATATTCTTTAGTCATATTCAGATTTATGAATAGTCTTTGCTACTGGTTAGCAGTGAAACGGTTTAGCATTGGCCAACATGCAGTGCAGTCATAAAACTCCCTTTGAGTTCCTGCTCAAAAATGTGTATTTGGTGTGTTTAATATGTAAATTGAAGGCAATCGTGCTCATAACACAGTGGGCAAAACCATTTTCCTTGTTTTTCCCATTTTCCCACTCACTCACTTACTCATGTCTGTAGGGCGGCATCCCATATCCTTCCTCGATCCCTAATTCTGCTTCAGACTTCAATTACTTCACCTCCATAGAGTTTTTTTGCAGGGTAATCTGGAAAGAGTGGCCACTATTATCAGCTCGAACCCTCTGACTAGGTGAAATTTAAGAAGGTTTGGTTTTATATGAAAGGACAGAATGTGACTGATGCAGGCTTAATTCTATACTGTCAACTCAAGGACTTTATATGGCAAGTGTAGGTTTACTTGCATTTCAACGCTTATTAGAATTGACCTGCTCTTTTCTTTGGTTTAAGGACTGAAAACAGCATTTGATTGTTCATTTAGGAATATTAACAATAGCATATCTAAGCCACACTCTTTTGGAGCTAAAAAGACTATATACTTCACATTATAATACATGTTTTATTAACTATTTCTACTTAATCTTTATAGAATAGCCACTTTTTTATGGACAGGTACCTGGGTCTAAGACAAATTTTCTAATATTTTGTACATCTTACTTAATCGTACTTAATCGTACATGGCACCATTTGTATGAGGTCACCCAATTTTTAGGTGAGCACAACTATAGGAACACAGTTTTTAAGTCAGGGGTCTCTGACCCTGTTCCTAGAGAGCTTCCTTCCTGAAGACTTTGGCTCCCGCCCTAATCATGCACACCTGACTGTCTGATTGGTGCTTTAGTAAGTTCTTTATCAGCTGGAGGAACAGGGTTGGAGACCCCCTGCTATAAGTAAATTAAAATAATTTACACTAATGTTTGGATGTGTAAGCCTTAATTTCAAATATTGCATCAATCTGGCAACCAGATAGCATCATCAAACTTTTGAGTTTTTAATTTTTGATTCTTATCCAAACTTAAATCACAGGCTCTTGCCTTTTGTGGGGAGGGGGAATTCCCTCCCTCTCTCCCTTCAGTTTCTTCTTCATGAGGCGAAAAACGTACTTAATCAGGCAAGGTCCGGTATTTGACTCACTGACTAATGTAATCTTGTACGAGTTGGCGGCGTGTTTTGACTGGTTGCAGGATAAAGTTTCTTCTGATTAGATTTGATACATTTCTATATAAATTGTCAGACAGACTGTTCCTTCGTACGTCTAAATTCATTCTCCTGCTGTCCTCATGAGGTGCATCATCACTAGTGAGCCTGTTCCAGATGCAGCCATGTAAGCCCAAGCAATAGCACGACCTCCCGTACTTATGCAATAGATCAATTTCCCTTCTTGTCTGAGGTTCAAAGCAGCTTGCTCCTCTCCCATAGACTCCGTCACAGATCTCAGACACAATACGTATATATTAAATTGCCCTGCAGATTGACTGATTTAGGTCAGACAGAACTGTTGTGCTAAGACTGATTTGTACTTCTCTACATGTACCAATGTATTTTAAGGTATAAGGTTAAATATTTTGTATTTAAATCAATGTTAAAATTTATCCACAGTACAGTAGAGGTTGGTGCTGGAACTACAAACCTAATCTTATAAATAAGTGATATATAGATTTAGTCACTTCCACTACCACTGCAAAGCCCTCGATACATATCTCTGTTGATTGGTGTCTGATGTTGGTGTTTTAAGAGTAGCACGGTTCCTTAAAACATCCTTCACACTATGATGAATTGGCCCAGTGTATACCAGCATATGAACAATTTTTGCCGTTCAATGCCATATGCTGAAGTTGGTTTTGATTTTGTTTTTATTCATTTTAATAATTTCCAGTAAGTCAGAAGTTTTTGTGCATGCATAAAAAAAATTTCAACATAAGCAGGGAGCAGCCCGTTTGCAGCAAGAAAGCTCTGTATGCACTATGGGAACGTCTTGTTCATCTGAAGTAAGACTGTGGCTTGTTACCCGTATGGTCTCATTCGTCCACCCCAAGCGAGTTCATTCCCCAGCAGTCTTCTTGCTCATCATCCACATTCATGAGCTTTAGTTCTTTCTTCTTGGCCCTAGGCTTCTTGGGCTTCTCTTCTGGTGCTGTTGAGGATGTGGAGGCAGTTGAAACATTAGATGCATAAGGATTTTGGCAAATAAGGAAGTGATAAGGTTCCTCCCATTTTCCAAAAGCATGGTGGTACAACGATGTGTGAGGAGTAAATGAATGTGACTGATATCTACATCATGTCCAGTGTTCCGGCATAGGCTTCAGAGCCACCTCAATCTTAACTAAGATAAAGCAGTTAAGCCTCTATTGTGCAAAGGTAGTAAGGAGGGGAGAAGAAGGGGCTGATATAAGTTTGGTTGAGGTGGATTTTGAAACTGCATAGTTGTGTTCACACATAAAATACTGTATGTCACGTATGTCTGTCATGCTGAAAACAAGTCAGGTCTGTAAGTCAAATCCGACATTACTCATACAACGGGAAGTGTTTATTTATTTATTTATTTATTAATTTTTTTCCTAGAAACTGTTAATAAACAAAAAAAATCCTTGGATGATTGTCCTTTTGAATGAAGTTTGCATGTTCTCCCCATGAGCAGTGGTTAAGGCTCAGTGGTTAAGTCTCTGGATTTTAGTTCCATTATCTGAATCTAAATCTCTGTGCATGCATGCATGGATTTCCTCTGGGTACTCTGCTTTCCTTCCACAGTCTAAAGACATGCACATCAGGCTCATCGGCGGTTCCAAATTGCCCCTTTTTGTGGGTGTGAAAGGTCATGTGTCTGTGTTGTGCCTGCTACACTCTGGAAAGCTATTCAGGATGTACCCTGCCCTGGCCTGGGGTCGGCTGGAATGGGCTCCAGCCTCCCCCTTACCCTAATTAGGGATAAAGCATTCAGAAAATGGTGTGACCTGACCTGATGAGGACAGTTTCACAAAGCTGAAAAATTATTAACTACGTGTTAGTTAGTCAGCATTTTCAAGCTCCTTCCATTTATTTTTCCTCGTCTGCACTCAGCTGATAGCCATGACAGACAAAGGCAAGTACTGTTTTATGTTTGAAATCAACTACTAAAGTTGGCTTAAGATGGCTTAAAGTATAATGTTAATGTTGATCTGCTAACATCTGGAATCCATATAAAGATAAGGATGTTAGTGCAAGAGATTTGGTTGTAGAAGTTTAAAAAAAAATATGTTTACTGATTTTGTTTTGGTCTTAGTGTAACACCTCTGTTCAGCACAAATTACCAACAGATAGCCACTGAGCTTAGCGTGCAGTACAGTGTGTTCTGTTTCACTCTTGTCTGCACTCTGTGGCCTTTATGTCCAACTCTCTCTTGGTTTAATTAGACACTGAAATATTAATAACAGCGAGCATGGCTCCTCATTTAGCCTGTTCACCCCTGCGTGTCCATGCCACATTAACTGCCTGGACTTTACTAGCAACCAGAGTATGGGTCATTACATTGTCTTCCCTTTGAGTAAGATGCTCATTTTACAAGCACACAGCAACAAAAGCACACGTACTGATAGTATGTATTGCCAGAAATCTGCAAACACTTGACTACATCATCATCATCATTATTATTATTATTATTATTATTATTATTATTATTCATTCATTCATTTTCTGAACCGCTTATTCCAAATTAGGGTCGCGGGGAGGCTGGCGCCCATCTCAGCTGACTCTG
>JBCNYG010000001.1:72435433-72445625 GCA_039654305.1 Porochilus rendahli | reverse complement strand
AACATGCAAACTCCACACAGAAACGCCCGAGCTGGGAATCGAACCCAGGACCTTCTTGCTGTGAGGCGGACGTGCTGAGGGCAAACCATTACTAGTTTAAATGTGTTTTGTCCACCGTGGTGATCACCAAAGGGTTAAATGAAGTCTTAGCATGCTTTTCACCTGCTGCATCACATTTTATTGCATTATTATTTGCAAATTCAATACATATTGAAGAAAAAACTCTGACCACAGTTCCAAAACAAAGCAATCATACTATATTTTTAATCACCTGCTGAGAAACAGGCCACTACCAGGAACAGTGGGGAGTAAAATGACTATGAAGTGATTATAGAATGGTGAAAACAAACATCTTCGAAACCACATTAAAGACATGGTGGAATGGAAATACGTTCACATTGCAACAGTTTGTTAAATATTCCAAGTCAACAGGCTCCTGTTCTTTAGAGGAGACAAGATTCCAAATGCTGAAGGTGAAGCTGTATTAATCTCCAAATATGTCCTCATGGTACCTCTTCTCAGCCTCCAAACACAAAACAGGTTCATTAGCACCATATACTGGATGATTAGAGCAATGTGAGAGTCAGAATATTCATTATATGCTAACGACAGTAGGCACAATCTGATTGGTCGATGCATGGTCAGTAAATCGCAAATGGACTGGTGCGTATCTGACCAGCAATTAGCCGCTAGCTAGCTGAGCTGTGTGTTATGATCTTACCGAACTACTCGCTGCGCGATGGAAAGCGTTTATTTGTCACGAGAAAAGAAACAAGCTAAAGGTTAAAGTCTTCGGACACATGGATAAAGATGACTTGTGAATTAGAGGGAATTAGAAAGACTGAAATTTTACTGCCGTATATTCATTCATTCATTTTCTAAGCTACAGGAAGCTACTACAGGAATGGAGAGATCGTAACCGGGGAGTGGTGTGGGAAAATTTTTGCAGGTTGAAAACAAGCCGTGCAGCTGCATTCTGGATCAGTCGCAGAGGTCAATTGCACTCAAAGACCAGTTATTCTTGCCTTCACTCCTCAGGTGCAACAATGAACCTTGGACACCCATTCTTATCAGCTGACTGGTTTTACTTCATTGGTCCACCTTTATTAGGTAACTATCCATGCATACCTGGAACACCACACGCGTCCTGCCGTTTTGGAGATGAATAGACCCAGACGCTTAACCGTCACAATGTGGCCCTTTTACAGTGTCACTCTGAGCGTTACACTTGCTCATTTGTCGTGCTTTCACCACCTAAACGTCGAGATCTGACTGTTCACTTTCTGACTAACACGTCCCTCTGCTTGGCAGGTGCCCGTGTAACGAGGTAATGATATTTTTTCCCATAATGTTTTTATTATCATTGCTTCATTCATTCATAAATTTTTTGAACTGCTTTATCCTAATTAGGGCCGCGTGGAGGCTGGCGCCCATCTCTGCCGTATGTGGGCGAGGGCAGAGTACATCCTGGACAGCTCGCCAGGCCATCGCAGGGCAGAAACACGCTGACGGCTATGTAAAAACACCACGCTCTTTCCACCCTGCATCTGTCATTTATTAAACGGTTAACTCACGTGACGTCGCTGGTGACTGGACACGACTGCTGGTGGAGGATTTGAAAATATCGGAAGTTTTCCTTTTTTAAGTGCCTTCTTTTTTTTAAAAAAAAAAAAGTTCTCTTTCTGCTCCCCCTTTCCACTTTTTTTTTCCAAGTAGCTACAGCGCCACGTTCCTGTTTCTCTGTGGTTCCACTTCCATGCGCTCTCGTGTTGGTTAGTTCTCATCTTGATTAGTTCTTGTGTTGAGAATAAAACTTGACTACTGATATTTTTAATCAATCGGTGAAGGTGCAAACTGACGAAAACAAATCATTTTTGCAGACCAATCAGCTGCACCAATGTAGTTCGCCGTGATTCTTTTTTACTTTTTAATCATTTTTTTTTTTTTCAGTTAGGCCACTTTAGAGCCCGGGCCACCGGGAATCGTCCCGCTCCTCCCGACGGCCAGTTCGGGTCTGCGTGATGGTAAAAAAATTTAAATATGCAAATGATGTCACTTTTGAAAAAATTTTTTCAGTAGTGTTTCATTTTTTGTCCGTACCACATTTCAGGTTCCTACATGCATTTATTGCCAAAATGTCTTTTTGAAAATACAAAAAATTCAATTCCACTCATGGGTATAAAATTGTGGTTGAGCGTACCCCATTTCAAAATATTTTTTTTTCTGTGAAACTGTGGAATTAAGGAATTAATTTGGAAATAAAAGATTAAGGTAAATCGGAGACAGTCACCTGGAAGCCTCTCGTTGATTTGGCACGGAATGACCCTGGTGTCAAACTAAGCCAAATATAAAAAAAATACCGTATTACCAAAAGTATAAAAACAGATATATTTTAATCATAATACCAGACACTGCCCCAGCACTGCTTCTTCACCCAACACTGTCTTTTCACTGTCCGTTTTTAAACAGGCATATAACCTGCAGGTCGTAGTTCATTTTCAAGTGGGACAATAATGACGCCTCCCACTCCAAGTGGCAAACAGTGAGAGTCTGTCATTTTGATTCGAGCGTTATCCAGTCAGGATAATGATTTTTATATATATATATATATTTAGATGGCAGACCAATCAGATTGCATCCTGGCTGTGTGGTATGTACTAATACTGGTAAATAAATAAATAAATATCAAGAACTCGCAGTGGTAAGTTTGCACCTTTAATTGATCCAGATATTCCCCAGCTTGTGAGAAAGTTATGCCCAGACGATTAACCAGGATCTCTTGTACAGTTCGCGCGACATCTCGGGCCATGGTCATCCTCCCACACACATAGAGGTGTCCAGGGCTCTGGTGCAAGACCCGCCAAACCTCTTCACTAAGCTGCTTTCTCAGGACATCTTGAACATACCGCTAGGGCCAAAGACATTAAGAAATAAATAGAATGTTTGGAAATACAGTGAACGGCAGATAATACGGTTTAATTGGTTTAAATTAAAGCACTTGGCGATAAAACGTGTAAGGCTTAACCTTGGGAAGACCAGCCTGGCCAGAGTAGGCTAGAGTGATGCTCTTCAGAGTGCCATTCTCTCTCATGTCCAAAGTCTCCTCTTTATAGAGATGATCCGTGTCTGCATCACGACATCCAAACACCAGCATCATGGGACTGCTTTTCAGGCCTTTCGGAAAAAATTTGCACATCCTCAAAAAAAAAAACCTCTTTTCCTTGCACCATGTGGAGCTACTAATCAATTCTGCTTTTATGAATTGTTATGAATTGTTGGTCCAGGAATGGTTCTGACAATACCTGTTGTTTTCATGTCATGGAAGCGCTGTTGCCAGAAACTCCTGAAAGGTGCAATTCCACTTCCTGTTCCAATTAATATAGTAGGAGAACTGGGATCTGATGGAAGGTGGAACTCACTGGATCTGTAGAAGAGCAGTAAAAAAACATTTCTGTCTCTTATTATATAATATTAATAGTATAATTAATAAATCAAAATTATTAGACGTTTCTGTTGATTGGGGTCCGAGGCTGGTGTTTTAAGAGTAGTGTGTTTCCTGTAAGGGCTGAATAATCCTGGAGAACATAAGTCTGCCCTGCGTTTCTGGATTACGGAGATTGGAGAAAAACCAGCAAAGACTAACACTTCGCCGCACCTTCACTCGCTAATTTCTGTGTTTATTTGTATCACCTGTGTTATTAGTTTATTTATCCGTTCAACAAGTTCACGTTCTGTGCTCCCGTAAATGTTTGGTGTTGTTTTGCTAGTTTTGGGTTCGTGTTCCGGGTTCGGGTGATTCTGTTTGGAGCTTGCATTTTCTCCCTGTGGTTGCACAGGTTTCCTCAGGGTACTGCTGTTTCCTCCCACAGTCCAAAGACATGCACACAAGGCTATCTGGCATTGCCCGAGGTGTGAGTGGGAATGATTGAGTGTGTGTTGAATAGCGACGTTCTGGCGAGCTGTTCAGGGTGTACTCCGCCGTCGTCTGGTGTCGGCTGTGATACGCACCAGCCTCCCTCAACCATAATAGGCTGAAGCGGTTTAGAAAATGATGCTAATGATGACGAAGCCAGGAAAAGTTCTGAAAATAAATTAGTACCTGTGAATAAAACACGGCACCTGTTGGCCTTCCTTGATGGTATTGAGCCATGTACTGCAGACACCATGATGCACAGGGCCCTTTCCATCTAGAATTTAAAACAAAAACCTAATTATACTTCATAGCTTTTCAGGTATGGGCTCTCAATTTTAGTCTTGGTGTGACCTGGTGTGCTGAAAAAGAAAAAGAAGCTTGAATTTCAGAAATGTTCTTGTGATGCTAAGCATAATGATTACTTTATACCCTGAGTGCGATAGTTGACCACGGACACAGTGAGATGAATTTCATGAGGGTGAAGGTCAGGGGAGGAGCTAACTGAGTAGAGGCGGGGTTTCATCAGGGGTAGCTGGCTGAGGAGGAAGGCTGCAGAGATCTCCAGGGAACGGAACTCCTCGAGAAGCTCCAGGAAGTTGGGCCGGCTGAACGTTTTCCATTCTGAGTATCGCTTGGAGTCCTGCAGAAATGTGCCATTAGTTACAAAGTAAATGGCTTATTAGTTAAAACCTATCCAAAGACAAATCACAAGTAATTCTTCATAAATGAAACAATAAATGTCACTGGTAGATATTTTATCGGTGCATGATCACAGCGGGACGGCATGTTGGTGTAGTGATCACAATATGGTCCTGGGTTCGGGTCCTGGACTTGTTTCTGTGTTCTCTCTGTGCTTACGTGGGTTTCCTCTGGGTACTCCGGTTTCCTCCCACAGTCCAAAGACATGCACATTAGGCTAAGTGGCTGTTCCAAATTGCCACCAGGTGTGAGTGTGAGTGCAGCTGGCATCCTCTCCCCGTGCTTGTGTTGATGTCCTCTGGGTACACTGGTTTCCACCCACAGACCAAAGACATTCACTTTCAGCTAGTTAACTGTTCCAAAGTGCCCCTAGGTATGAGTTTGAATGCTTGGCCCAACGATGGTCTGGCGAGCTGTTCAGTGCCTTCGTCCAGTGTCAGCTGAGATAGACTTCAGCCTCCCGGCAGCTCAGAAAATCAATGAGTGTGTGAGAGAGAGAGAGTGAGTGAGAATGATACACAGCACACACGGGGAAAATCTGAACAGACCGTTTACTGACTCGCCGGCGGCGCCACAACACATTTCATTCGGCTGTGTTTGAATTTCAGCTGGAGGACGAGGTTGCACGCTGTCCGTTCTGTACGTTTGAGCTTTAGGTTTTTTTAATAAAATGAGACGTGTGGTTGTGCCAGAAGCACGTGTGAGACACATGGAGTGTGGATTGAACTGGCAGTAAACGTTGTGTTTGTGTTTGCATTTGTAAGAGAGGCCATGAATAAACATATTTTGCCTTCTTTTTTTCTGTTTATGCAAAAGATTCAGTACTAAAGACTTTTCATAAATCCACAGGCTTCACAAGCATGGCATCTTCTTATTCGAGACAGACTGGTAATTCATTCATTCATTCATTCATTTTCCAAACCGCTTATTCCTAATTACGGTCACGGGGAAGCTGGCGCCCATCTCAGCCAACTATGGGCGAGAGCGGGGTACACCCTGGACAGCTCGCCAGGCCATCGCAGGGACGTCAGTCACACAACCATTCGCACTCACACTCACACCTAGGGGTGATTTGGAACAGCCAATTAGCCTACTATGCATGTTTTTGGACTGTGGGAGGAAACCGGAGTACCCGGAGGAAACCCACGCAAGCACAGAGAAAACATGCAAACCCCACACAGAAACGGCCGAGCCTGGGAGTCAAACCCAGGCCATCTTGCTGAGAGGCGGACGTGCTAACCACTACGCCACCGTGCCGCCCAGGACGTGTACACTAAGGTCCATAAAGCACTAGTCATAAAAATCCATGTTTATTGGGTAATCGTGTGGAACAGATCTGAGTCGTTTTTTTACAGTAATGCAATAGCCATTTAACAGAAGAGAATAAAATTTAAAATCCTGACCCCAGTGTTCTGACGACATTGCATTAACCTGCGACGAGATACAACAGGAACGAGAACTTCTCAGTAGAGTGAAAAAAACAGCAGCAGAGACAACTTAATGAAACATAGACAGGGTTCGTGGAGTTCAATCTGTCTTCAGCAGATGAAGTGATACCAGAGGCTGGAGGTGGCACACTACCCAAAAGATTTCTAGTATCTAGGTGCTCGGATCAGCGGTTGTGAAAAAGACATTAAAGCTAGAAAGGGTGAGAGCTCCAGAATAAGTGAAGGAAGACTGAGGTCTAAAGGGTGTTGCATTCAACCCACAGAGGAAAAGGCATGGAAAGATGGATTGTAGGAATTTACAAGAGGAAAAAAATTCAGGGAAGGAAGCGTCTCACACACATTTACAATCGAATAAAAGGCACTTGGGCAGCATGGTATTGTAGTTGTTAGCACATCCCCCTCACAGCAAGAAGGTCCTGGGTTTGAGTCCCGGGCACAGCGAGGGCCAACTTGTCTGTGTTCATAAAAAGGGTTTATAAATAAACATTTATTTGTAGCTAAGTGCAAAAACAAATTAGTTTAAACAAACAATATATCCGGTTAGTCCAATCAATATGAATGGTTAAAATGTGTGCAATCAAAACACTGGTTATCTCAAATTTCTAACATTGGTTGGTTTGTAAACAACATATTATAGTCATGTGGTCATGTGATTGGCATTTCCTTATTAACCCCAAAGGCTAAACGAAGAGGGATGCGTAGACCTATACCTGTATATGCTACAATCTTGAGTCCAGCTCTAGGCCCTAGGTAATGTCTGTACACATCGATCCAAGGATTAAAAACTATACGAGCATCTATCCGAACATCATTTTTATACCTCCTCCCTGGCCACAGCAGGTCACCCATCTGTCCGTATGTCAAGAGCCATTCTCGTCAACACGATATCTCGGGAATGCTTTGGGAATTTTCTACGAACTTTGCACAAATATCCATCTTGGCCCAAGGATGAACTGATTATATTTTAGAGGTCATAGGTCAAAGGTCAACGTCACTGCAGAGTGACATGTGTCATTCTTGTGGACTTGATATCTTGAGTGCTTTGAGGGATTTTCTTTGAACTTTACTTAAGAGTCCATTCTGACTGTAGGATGAACTAATTACTAGTTACTAATTTTGGAGGTAAAGGGTCAGGGTCAGGGTCAGGGTCAGGGTCAGTATGGACTTATGTGGGCTATTCTTGTGAGCGCAATCTTTCAAGAGCGTTTTCTTTCTTTAAACTTTGCACAAATATCCACCTTGACTTAAGTAAGAACCGGTTACATTTTTGGATATCACACATCAATAAATGAAAGGTCAAAGTTACTGTGGCCTTAATAATTGGAGGCATATAAGTGCCGGGCGGTAGTATCTGATGATAGTTTTAGATAGCTCCCAATGTATTATTATACATCGTCCATTTTTGCCTTTTTTTTAAAGAATTGTATAACTTTATCTATTGTCAACAAATCTTGATTGGTAACTCCAATCAATTTATAAGGGTTACTAAGTTTCTAGGAACCAAGATAATGCTTATTATACTGTACGAATGCTAGCGGTGAAACACATGCTTGGTATCATCATAGTTTAAAACTGGGTAAGTATTTCGAATACCACATACATTACTAATACTACCATAACCTTCTTTAACCTACACCACAGTGACTTTACAAATAAGTTAGCACTCACAGCATGAAAGCCTGGGCTCGAGTCCCAGCTCGAGCGTTTCTGTGCATGTTCTCAGCGTGCTTGTGTGGGCTTCCTCCGGGTACTCCAGTTTCCTCCCACGTCCAAAAACACGCACAGAACACGCACAGAAGGCTTGATTGGCTGTTCGAAATCACCCCTAGGTGTGAGTGTGAGTGTGAATGGTTGTGTGAGTGTTGGCCTTACGATGGCCTGGTGAGCTGTCCAGGCTGTACCCCGCTCTTGCCCAGAGACGGCTGAGATGGGCACTAGCCTCCCTGCGACCCTAATGAGGATTAAGCGGCTTGTGAATAATGAATAATGAATGACAAGCGGCGGCTCAGTGATTATGTGATATCACAGAGAAAAGGGTCTGGGTTCAAATCTCGGCCATGAGCATTTCTATATGGCGTTTGCATGTTCTCCCTCAGCTTTTTTGTGTTGGGTACTCTCCCAAAGTCTGCAGACATACACGCCAGGTCCCCAGGCTACTCGCATTGATAAAGTGTGTGAACGTGGATGGCTGTTTGCGTTTGTGTTAACCCTGTAATACACGCTTGGCAACGTGCTCAGAGTGTACCCCACTTCTCACCTGAACTCAGCTGGGATTGGTTCCAGCTGCTTCCCTGATGGAAAAGCGGTATAGATAACGGATGGAACGTTCTTGACAATTCTGTGCTTACACCACTAAATGTATTTTTTAGGATGACTTGCGGTGATGGTGTTTTCATTGCCCTAGTTTATTGAGATGTGGTCTGGACGCTTCATGATTTATAATTCCCTCTGCCTCTGCAGAACGCCCACACTGAGAGTCATAAGAAGAACAGTGTGCGTCATAAGCTGGTGTCCCTTACCCTGAAGAAGAAGTCCAAGATAACAGAGGAGGTGAGGGACAATGTGCTCTGTTTGCCCACGGCTCAGGATGATGCCACTGTGTTTTATAACACTAACTTTCAGATTCTTTTATTATACATACACTGAAGAACGGAAGAGAAGAAAAAGAATCTTATTACACATTGCCTGCCTTCTTTATGATACAGTGGTGTGATTACTATATATCTACTATATATCAGAGTGAGCTTGCGTATAGAATGCCGTTTGCTAATATTTATGCTAGGTGACCAAGCGTCTGAATGATGGTGAGTACACGGTGCACGGGAACAGCATGCTCGAGGACCGACCCACATCCAACCTGGAGAAACTTCACTTCATCATCGGCAATGGCATCCTCCGACCAGGACTCAGGTCACACCTGCAACACCATATAGAGCTCATACTGTATAAAAAGCAAACACTTTCATACACCTAAAAGACACAGTACCACGCTTTGTCCCCCTGTTATGTTCCCTATTAAGGCTGTTGACTGAAATTGTATGGTAGAGTTTATAAGTAAATAATACATCGAGGAATCGGGACAGCCACTATAATAATCAACGAGCTGGCTAACTGAAACATGGGCAACAAGAGGGAAAATAATATTGCAGATGTGCCTCACAGCAAAAAAGTCCTGTGTCTGAGTCCTAGGCTCAGCATGGGAATGTGTGGGTTTCCTCCAGGAACTCTGGTTTCCTCCCACCGTCCAAAGACGTGCACATTAGCTTAACTGGCTGCTCCAAATTGCCCCTCGGTGTGATTGAGCGTATGAATGGTCGTGGGTTGTCCCTGCGATGGCCTGGCAAGCTGTTCAGGGTGTACCCCGGCCTTCACCCGGTGTCAGCGGAGATGACAATGACGACCCTAATAGTCGGAAGCCTTTCAGCCAGTGAGTGAGAGATGAGGGTGTGATTCAGTATTCTGTATTAGCTCTGAAGTCTGTTATTCTGATTCTCAGAGATGAGATCTACTGTCAGATTTGCAAGCAGTTGAACCAGAATCCATCCAAAAGCAGCCACGCTCGAGGCTGGATCCTGCTGTCCCTGTGTGTGGGCTGCTTTTCGCCTACTGAGAAGTTTGTGAAGGTGAAAGCTGGCACTTTAAACCGCCTTAATGGCTTGGAATTTGAATTGTTACTAGCATATAATCGTTTTTTGGCATGACTTGAGTTAAAGTATGAACTTATAAAATCTCTTTATGCAGTATCTGAGGAATTATATCAGTGGAGGACCTCCGGGATATGCTCCGTACTGTGAGGAAAGGCTCAGGAGGACGTTTGTGAATGGCACGAGAACACAGCCGCCTTCCTGGCTCGAGCTACAAGTAGGATGACTCCTTCATCTTTTATTCTAGCAGATCGAGACCTGTGGCATTATATAACCTTGTTCTCCAGTATGTGTTTATTTATAAAGAGCTTCTCTCTGAAATATCCTGTCTCTCAAGAGAAGGCTTTCGAGGCACCAGCAGAGATCTCTCTCTTTCTTTCTCTCTCTCTCTCTCTGTCTCTCCCTCTGTCTCTCTCTCTCTGTCTTTCTCTCTCTCTCTCTCTGTCTCTCTCTCTGTCTCTCTCTGTCTCTCTCTCTCTCTGTCTCTC
>JBCNYG010000001.1:72410143-72424321 GCA_039654305.1 Porochilus rendahli | reverse complement strand
GGCCTGGCGAGCTGTCCAGGGTGTACCCCGCCCTCGCCCAGAGTCGGCTGAGATGGGCACCAGCCTCCCCGTGACCCGGAATAAGCGGTTCGGAAATGAATGAATGAATGAATGAATTGTAGATGGCTGGTAATGAGGCTGTGTAATGGCAAACCAGTAAGCGTGCACATTCTTTACCTTTACCTTTCCCTACAATGGGCACATGAGCATCAAAACTGGACCATGGAGCAAATAATAATAATTTTTAAGAAGTTTTCCCCCCTATTTTTCTACCCTAATTAAGTCACATCCAATTCCCACCCATTAAGTATTGTTTTCCGTATTGTACGACCACCACCACCCAGGGACGGGCGTACGCATGCACATTCCCCACCCACCTCTTTACGTACTGCATTTGGGAATTAGTTCACAGATGCCACTGATTGGCTGGTGATCGATGTGACTGACAGGAAACTGAGCATATAGCATCCCTCCTTCCTGTGGCCAGTTAGCTCTTGGTCAATTAGCTCCCACGGTCGTGGCTATCCAGACCCGCCGGATTTGAATCGGCCAGCTAATAGTCGGGCACCTTGTCGATGTGCCACTTAGGAGTCCAACACAGTGTTAAAAGATCTTGTACAATTTTATTTGACATAAGAGAGGGCAGTATACTAAAGAGGTGGCATGGTGGCGTTGTGGTTAGGGGTTCTGGGTTCAATTCCCAAGCTTGGACATTTCTGTGTGGCGTTTGCATGTTCACCCTGGGCTTGTGTGGGTTTCCTCCAGGTACTCCAGTTTCCTCCCAGAGTCCCATTGTCTGTTCCAAATTGCCCCTAGGTATAAGTGTGAGTGGTTGTGTGCGTGTTGTCCCTGCGATGGTCTGGCGAGCTGTTCAGGGTATACCTTGCCTTCATGTTTTTGGTGTTCTCTGTTTGAGCAGAGGTGGGAAGCTCCAGGGCCAGAGCTTCACCATGGCCACCATTAAAGGGGATGAATATACCTTTACCTCCAACAACGCAGAGGACATTCGAGACCTTGTGGTTACTTTCCTCGAGGGACTCAGAAAGAGATCGAAGTTTGTTGTGGCGATACAGGATAACCCCAATCCAGGTAAGTCACTGTATTTATTTACCCCCCGACCATATTCTCTATATATCATAATCATTATATAATCTTATAATCTAATTCCGAGCTAGCACATCCACGTCTTACAGTAAGAAGGTCTTGAGTTCGAGGCCCAGGTTCAGGCGTTTCCGTGTGGAGTTTGCTTGTTCTCTTCGTGCTTGCATGGGTTTCCTCTGGGTACACTGGTTTCCTCCCACCGTCCAAAGACATGCACGTTAGGTTAACTGGCTGTTCTTAATTGCCCCTGGGGTAAAAATGATTGCGAATGGTTGTGTGTATGTGTTGGCCGTGTGATGGTCTAGCGAGCTAATCAGGGTGTAACTCGCCTTCACGTAAAACCAGAGTCACGGAGATGGATAAAGGAACTAACCCCCATGAACAACCCCAACCCCCAATCCCACCCCAAGTTCCTCAGGAATTTTAGTGGAATTTCTGCTCTAAGAAAGGTGTAACAGTCTTATCTGCATGTCTTGCCCCATACTATCCTCATCAGTTGGCGATGACTCGACATTCCTGAGCTTTGCTAAAGGTGACCTCATCCTGCTGGACCAGGACTCAGGTGAGCATGTCATGACCTCAGGCTGGGCTCATGGGATCAACGACAGGACGAAACAAAGAGGAGACTTTCCAGCTGACTGTGTGTACGTGATGCCTACTGTCACCAGACCCCCACCGGACACTGTGGTTAGTGCTTTCGGTCACAATCTGAACTGCTCTTCAGATACAGTATGTCTGTGATCAAAGAATGAAGAGTTTCATTCATAGTTCTTACTTTGTTCTACTGCTGTGATAATGATGCTCCACCTCTCTTTGCTTTGTCCTATTTACTTTTGTGTGTGTGTGTGTGTGTGTGAATGACTCAGGCCCTGGTTACCATGACGCCTGACCAGCGTCAGGAATCACTGCGTGTGTCACAGGTTGCTCTGCCCGAGACTGTAGAGAGGATGAAGCCGTACACACTGGAGGAGTTCTCCTATGATTACTTCAGGTAAAATTAAATAAATAACACCCACAACCCAGTCGCACAGTCTGTCTCACAAGCATTTCATAAAGATCTCTGCTGAGAGTAACATACCAAACTGCCTTTCTGTCTCCATTCTTATCCTTTTGCTAGTATAAACAGATCAGGGCTTGATCAGAACACCATCGGGCCTTTTAGGGTTTTTTAAAGCATAATGTATAAAAATGTTCGATTGTTAAAACCATTCTTCACCTGGATCTCCGTCTCGTCTCTTATCCAGTCTTATTTTTTCCCCTACAATTGTCTTAACCTCATATTGCTAATTATTTTTATACAGTATGAAGCTGTGGTCATAATACAGAATATAACATTATATTAATTAGGGGCAGCTATGGCCTAATGGTTTGGTACTGAAAGATTGCTGGTTCGATTCCCATACCGAGGGGGAAAATGTGTGGTGGCGGCGGCGGCAGGGAGTGAGCAGCTATGGCCTCATGGTTAGAGAAGCGGCTGAAATGCCCCTGAGCAAGGCACCTAACCCTCAACTTCTGTCTGGGCACTGTAATGTTTGTGTGTGTGTGTGTGTGTGTGTGTGTGTGGTGGGGGTGGGGGGTGTTTATCTTTGGATGGGTTAAATAAAGACTCAAATTTCCCTTGCAGGGCATTTTATCTGATTTATACAAGTGAGCAGTGGAGAGTCAAGGGCCCAACAGTGGCACCTTGGTGGTACTGGGGCTTGAACCATCAACCTTCAGCTCAGTAACCCAAAGCCTTGACCACTGACCCACCACTGGTTAAGATCCCTGATGCACTAAAAGGAAGGGGAAAGAACTTTGAGATAAGATAAACAATATGAATGCATTTTTAATGGACACTACAATATCTTTATGGAAGGGAACATGGTACAGAATACTGTTCTGGGTGTACCCCGACTTTGCCCAGTGTTGGCTGGGATAGGCTTCAGCCTCCCTGCAACCCAAATAATTGATTGAGAGTTGATAGGAACATAAAAATAAAAACATTAAGGGGGACGTAACCTCTGAAGGACTAGTGTCCCATTCAGGAGTTGAAACCTGGATAAGCTCTGGCAACCCTAGCATTATTAAGCGGTTTGACAAATGAGTGAGAGAATGGTACGCAGTATGTTAGTATCTCTACACGTTTACTTTTAGTTAAAAGTACAAGAATACATTTTGAAGCCATTTTTTATATGTCTATAGTTCTCAAAGTCTGTGTTTCTCTGACCCACTTCAGGCCCCCTCCTAAACACACACTGAGTCGTGTTATGATCACTAAGAACCGCGGGAAGGACAAGCTGTGGTGTTGCACGCGGGAGCCACTTAAACAGCCACTGTTGAAAAAGGTTCTGGCTAATGAGGACCTCTCACAGGACGGCTGCATGGCCTTCATTGATATCCTTTTTCTATTACATATTCTTCCAAAACAGACAGAATCAGGTCCCTGGAAATGCTCAGTGGTATAGAGGTTCATGGTTAACCACACACACACACACACACACACACACACACAGAAGGACCAAAGATCAATTTTATCAGCTGTAGGTTAAACCGAACTATTTATTTCCAGTCCAAACAGCTCATAAATATAACTGATCACTTTACTATGTTTCATATAAACGTACAACATAAAGATACCATTTAACTTTAATATTTATAAAATACATAATAATTTGTTTTAATTTCGTTTCTGGCCCGCGATGGCCTGGCGAGCTGTCCAGGGTGTACTCTGCCCTCGCCTAGCTGGGATGGGCGCCAGCCCCTCCACGACCCTAATTAGGATTTTAAAAAACGAATGAATGAACAAACTTAATTTCTAGGTTAGTTTGTTCACCTCACAGCAAAAAGCTGTGTTTTGGTGTGGAGTTTGCATGTTCTCCCTGTGCTTGTGTGGGTTTCCTCCAGGTACTCCGGTTTCCTCCTACAGTCAAAAAACATGCACTTTAGGTTAATTAGCTGTGTTAAGATTGATCCTGGTGTGAGTGTGGGTGTGAATGGCTGTGTGTGTTAACCCTGTGATGGACTGGTGAGCTGTTCCGGGTGTACCCCACCTTCACCCAAAGTCGGCTGAGATGGGGACAACCTCCCTGCGACCCTAATAGGATTAAGCACTTCAGCAAATGAGTGAACGAAGGTACGGCGGTGTAGTCGTTAGCTTGGATGCCTCCCAAAAAGAAGGTTCTGTCCCTGGCGAGTTTATATAGTCTTACTGTGCTTGCATGGGTTTCCTCAGGGTGTTCTGGTTTCCTTCCGCCATCCAAAGGCACGCACATAAGGGTAATTGGCTGTTGTCAAATTGCACATAGGTGTGAATGTGAGTGGTTGTGAATCGGTGTTAAAACTGATGGACTAGTGAGCTGTTCTCTTCGCCCAGAGTTGGCCGTTATGGGATTTAGCCTCAATGTGGCCCTTATAAAGGATAAAGTGGTTCAGAAAATAAAATGAATAAAAAAAAAGTAATTTCTATAAATATCTATATAGTGAAGCTGAACTGTGTGTGTGTGTGTGTGTGTGTGTGTGCGTCCTTAACCTCCTCCTCTCTACCCATGATGAAGTACATGGGTGATTATCCATCCAAACGAACTCGCTCTGTGAACGAGCTCACGGATCAGATCTTTGAGGGTGCTCTGAAGGCGGAGCCTCTAAAAGATGAGATCTACTGTCAGATCCTCAAACAGCTCACTGAGAATCATGTGAAGTAAGTCATCCAACAGATCCACTCGTCACTTCTGCACTTTAAAAACTGCATTTATAAGTATGTAGTCCTTATATCTCTAGCTACCTCTATGTGTGTTTGTGTGTGTGTGTGTGTAGGTACAGTGAGGAAAAGGGCTGGGAGCTGCTCTGGTTGTGCACTGGTCTCTTCCCTCCCAGTAATGTCCTCCTACCTCACGTCCAGAGGTTCCTGCAATCAAAGAAACACCACCCACTCTCCATGGACTGCATGCAGAGATTACAGAAAGCCTTACGGTATTGTTTTCAGTCTTCATGCACATACAAAAATAAAAACCTTTTTTTAAAAGCAAAAGCTGTAGTATTTGTTTAAAATTAAACAGCTGATAAGATCTGAATTCTGCCAGACAGTCCTAATATTTAATAACATTTGTTCCTCACCTATTTAAGCAGTAATCTATGAGACGGAATGCTGTTAGTTTATTTATTCATCACACTTATTCCTACAGTAGTCAGCATGTCCACCTAAAAACAAGAATGTCCTGGGTTCGAGTCCCGGTGCTCCGTGCAGGGGGGTGAGGTGGGGTGGGTATGGGGGTGGGGGGGGGCTGATGCCGACCCCATGAACACCTTGCCAGACCATCGCAGGGCAAACCATTCATATTCACACACACACACTGAATGTGCATGTCTTTGGACTGTTGGAGGAAACTGGAGTACCTGGAGGAAACCCACACAAACACAGGCAGAACATGCAAACTCCGAAACATGGAAACCACCCGAGCCGAGCCTGGGACTCAAACCCTTTTTGCTGTGAGTGGACATGCTAACCACCATGCCACCGCGCCACCCATCACACCACACTGTTACTGATTATTCTATTATGATACCATGTCCTGTTACGTTTTTTTTTTTTTTTTAGATTTCACTTTTGACTAATGGCTCCATTAAAAAAATCAGATGTCTTGCCTTTTTGAATAAACTTGTCTTATTCTAAAAAGTACATCCAGCACCTTATGAATATTTTGTTCTCTAACAGGAATGGCTCTAGGAAGTATCCTCCTCATCTGGTTGAAGTGGAGGCTATCCAGCACAAAACCACACAAATCTTTCACAAAGTGTACTTCCCAGATGACACAGATGAGGTACTGCAAGAAGAGTGGAGAAGTAATGTTTTTTTTTTTAAAAAGTCGAAGAATCAGTTCTGTATCCGACATTCTAATATTTATTTATTTATTTTATTAAACCTTTCCATTAGCTTTATTTACTATACAGTAACAAAGTGTGCAATAAAGGAAAAAAACAAAATATAAACTATTTTTCCCTTGTTATACACCCAAATCATACAATTAACAAGACTACAAGGCAGCTAATTAACGATAATGCACTGAAGGTGAGGTGGATGACTTTAAACTGTCTATTCAATTTAGCGACATCCACCAAGCCTGAGGCGCATAATTGTTTTAGTATATACTACGTGGAAACATATGGGGCGCTCGAATGGCTTAGCACGTCTGCCTCACAGCAAGAAGATCCTGGGTGGTGTTTGTATGTACTCACTGTGCTTGGGTGGGTTTCCTCCTGGGACTCCGGTTTCACTGGGTGACTTGGCTGTTGCAAATTGCCCTGAGGTGTGAGTGTGAATGGTTGTGTGTGTTGCCTCAGTGATGGTCTGGCGAGCTGTTCAGCGCTTCTGTATAAGAGAAAAAATTTAAAAATATGCTAAAGTATCTCCTTTATAATATATTTTACACTAAACCAAGCATACGATTTTAATATATGGATAATATGTGGGAAAATTTTGATGACATGAGATTTGCTCTTTAAGTATTCAGTGGGAAGTTCACTTTTTCTTTTCTGCTGGAAATGAAATGAGGGATAGTGTGACACTGTGTTAATGTGAATGTAACTAAATCTCTCTCTCTCTCTCTCTCTCTCTCTCTCTCTCTGTCTGTGTGTGTCTCTCAGGCTTTCGAGGTGGAGTCCAGCACGAAAGCAAAAGACTTTTGTCTGAACATCTCCGGCAGGTTGTTGCTCAAGACCCCAGAGGGCTTCAGTCTGTTTGTAAAGATCTCCGATAAGGTAGTATCCATTACTCTTTAAATAGAACTGCTCCAGATGCACTCAGATTCCAACTGTTGTACTACAGTGTGCCGTCTAGAGTTTTACCCCTTATTGAGTTGGTATGAGTTTTTTTTTTTTTTTTACACTTTACAGGTGATAAGTGTTCCAGAGGGTGATTTCTTCTTTGATTTTGTCCGTCATCTTACAGACTGGATCAAGAAAGCCCGACCTGCTAAAGATGGTAACAGACTTAGCATGACTTACAAGGTCATTAATAATTTTTTTTCACACAGTGGCGTAGTGGTAAGCACGTCCACATCACAGCAAGAAGGTCCTGGGTTGTGTGTGGGTTTCCTCTGTGTACTCCGGTTTCCTCCAACAGTCCAAAGACTTGCACATTAGGCTAACTGGCTGTTCCAAATTGCCCCAGTTGTGAACGTGAGTTGTTGGGTGTGTTGTCATGCAATGGTCTGGCGAGCTTTTCAGGGAGTACCCTGCCTTTACCCAGAGTCAGCTGAGATTGGCTTCAGCCTTTGTGACCCAAGTAGGATAAGTGGTTCGGCAAATCAGAGAGAGTAGGAAAAGATTCGTATCATAGGTATTCTAGGGTGTGAGAATTAAGTACATAACAGAGATATGAATTTTACATATGGCTAAATTTTTTTTAAATTAAACCTCCTTTTGTTTCACAGGTATAGTGCCTTCACTGACCTACCAGGTGTTCTTCATGAAGAAGTTATGGACAAACACCATCCCTGGAAAAGACTCTTTTGCAGATGCTATTTTCCATTACTATCAGGTAAATTTAAGAACTCCGGTGTTGGTCATCCTTACAGCATAGTTCATGGGTAATGTGATGCATTTAAGCGATACACAGCTTATTTTAACATAAATGACCATAGAAAGCTCTATACTTGGCAATTTTACTATTATTACTAGCGGGGACTGAACCAATGCGGAACAACCATTTACTGGTTCCTTTTGGCAAGTCGCTGCTCCCATCTGTCGTCATGCTTTGACTTTTTATGAAGTAGTTCCGTAGGAACAGTGACCAGTTTTATACGGAAAAGCTTAGGCTTTGTGCCAGGTAGTTCTGCCTACGGGTTAAAGGGGTCTTCGCAGAATACTGAATTGGCAAATAGGACAAAACAAAGAATTCACATCACTACCAGGGCTGGAACAGCCAATGAAGAAGGCAACATGTCAATAGTTATAGTAGTGTGGCAACACTCGCGTGTACTTGACAAGGGGCATGGACTGACGTTGCCTGACGTAACCTCTGATTTCATACGTGATCGTTTTAAAGAGCTAGTAATACAAATTCACCACAGATACACTTTAAATAAATAACTAGAAGCTCTGCAGGTAGCTTATCCCAGCATGCAGACTTTCAGCATCCATTGGATTGGTTACCATCTGACAATGAAGGTCGTTCAAGAATGTGATTAGGATGCATCCTGGTTGCCTCCCTTTAGAGGCCCTGAGACAAACCCAGAACCCACTGGATGGATTGAATATCCAATTCCGGCCCTCCAACTCATTTTATGTGACCCGTGAGAGCTTTTAAAGTATATGATTATCGTACGGTGACCTCGAAATTTAGTGAAATGGCCTTTGGTGAAAATGAGTTTGACACCCTGATATACCTGTATGGCCTAGGGGAGCCTCAGGATCATGGAAATTAAAATTGCAGTGGTATAAGAAGAATAAAGCACTTATAAGAAAATATTCTACGTTGCTGGGTCACATTATATCACCCCATTTTTTGGAAAATTTTTAGCACATCCAGAACAGTGTTCTTTACATAATGACTAAATAACCTTGTGTAATGCAAGCATTCAGGTTTATAGGAAAGTCATGCATGAGACAAAATGCATCACAGTATGAGAACACTCCTTCAAAAAAAGAAATGTAACCACAAGATAAAGGGCTTTGAAATGACTGTGTTCTGTATCCAGGAGCTTCCTAAATACCTTCGTGGTTACCACAAATGCTCCAGAGAGGAAGTCTTTCAGCTAGGAGCACTAATCTACAGGGTGAAATTCGAAGATGACAAATCGTACTTTCCCAGCATTCCCAAAATGCTGAAAGAGCTGATCCCGCAGGACTTGATTCGTCAGCTCTCTCCTGATGACTGGAAAAGAGTGAGTTTGTGATATTGGTTGTATAACTTACTGTATTTGTGACGGACCCTAAAGAGTTTTCATTATTATTATTATTATTATTATTATGTAATATTTTACCTTAAACTTTGTGCTTGATGCAGTCCATTGTGGCGTACTTCAACAAGTATGCAGGCAAGTCGAGGGAAGAAGCCAAGCTAATGTTTCTAAAGATCATTTACAAGTGGCCCACTTTCGGATCAGCTTTCTTTGAAGTGAAGGTAATAATAAAACTGGATTCCTGTCAGTTATATGCAGATTACATAATGACTCTTACAATCACTTGCTATTCATTTTTTCCACTAAAGCAAACTACTGAGCCAAATTTTCCTGAAATCCTGCTCATAGCCATCAACAAGTATGGAGTCAGTCTCATAGACCCCAAAACCAAGGTTTGTGACAGAATTAGCACATTTTTTTCCATTCAGTGTTTCTGTAATATGTTGTATCTAATGTTTTATCTTCCATTATCGGGTCATGTTGGCTAACCATAAATGTTTCCTGGTGAAATCACCCCAGATCATGGGCTTAGTACCTCTTACTCAACTTTCATCTTGTTTTGGTTCTGGGTCTGTTTACAATAACAAGAGCGTGTGACTATAGGAACAATCCTGCGTATGCATGTGCACGTGGCAGCGCAACAGGAATTCGTAAAAAGTGGAAAAGTCTGAGATCACGTGTTAAGAAACCGAAAAGGGGAAATGATTTTAAAAGAAATAAAAAAAGGTGGCAATATTTACTAAAATCATTGTACCCGTTGCAAGGGTCATTAAGACTTGCGTACAGGAGTAAATAAATGGTTTCAGAAAAACACTGTAGACAAGGTATCCAATGTCAAACACTGTAACCTTGTTGTTGTCTTATCGCTAGGGATCCATGAAGGCTGATTTTGGATTTTCAAACCAGAAGCAGAATTATGACATCATAGCTGAACAAATTCCAACTGCTCCATGAAGCGTGACAAAATTTGTCAACATTACTACACCACAATGCTAACATTGTCATTGGCATTACTGTCTATGTAGCCGGATCCGAATGAGTCACAGATATACCTTTGGTGTTTAGCTCAATTGATTTGATTTTCAAAAGATAACACTGTATTTCATGTTTTTTCAATATGCTTGGGAAGTGAATGGGCCCCATTCACTAAATAAGCTAACTAAACCAGTACCTCGATGATATTGAGGTACTTATTCCTGTCTTCCCTTTTCCAGGATGTTTTAACCACTCACCCCTTTACAAAGATCTCCAACTGGAGCAGTGGAAACACCTACTTTCACATCACCATCGGCAACCTGGTGCGAGGAAGCAAGCTGCTCTGTGAAACATCCCTGGTCAGTAAATACAATAGTGATGTTTGGATTTCACAAAACAAATGAGGCTATTGAATTGAATATCGATCCTCGGGCTGAATTCTTATGTAAGTTTTTTTAAACGAGTCCTTTTCTGGGCAGCACTGTGACATAGTGGTTAGCATGAACACCTCACAGCAAGAAGGCCATGGGTTCGAAACCCAAGCAGAGTCAGAGACATACATAAACTGGTTGTTATAAATTGCCCCTAGGTGTGGGTGTGAATGATTGTGCTACATATTGCCCTGCAATGGTTTGGCGAGCTGTTCACGGCATACCCTGCCTTCACTTAGTGTTGGCTGAAATAATTTGTTATGTAAAGCTTAATTTACTTATTTATAATACTAATCTACTTAATTTACTATGTAAAGCTGCTTTACAAATAAAATTGAATTGAATTGAATTGAATTGAAATAGGCTCCAGCCTCCACACAGTCCTGATAGGATTAAGTTGTTTGGCAAATGAGAGGGTAAGTGCTTTTCTAATTCCTTTGTTATACCCATACCCACTTGTCAGTTAGACATGTAGATGCTTCACTTTCTTTTATTTATTTATTTTATTTATTCAGTCACCCACTCATTGGCCAAACAGCTTAATCCGCCTGGAGCTGCGGAGAGTCTGGAGCCTAGCTCAACAGACTCTTGGCGAAGGCTGGGTACACCCTGAACAGCTTGCCAGTCCATCGTAGAGGAGCAGACCCATATCATGAGGCCTCACCATATAAGCAGCCCATCTTTCTTCAGACATGTTGAGCTGGCCAAAAGTTCTATTTCTGTGTTGTCTTACCAAAGTAATATTATACAAAAAGACTTCTGGTTTGTTAAAATGCTTTTAGATGTGCATCTCTGTGCTTTTCATGGTGGCGTAGTGGTTAGCACGGCCGCCTCACGGCACGAAGGTCCTGGATTCGATCAAGTCCCACTGCAGAGTGTCTTGTATCTTGTAAATATTCATTTCATTTCAGTTTTATTTCTATAGCACTTCAATTTGCATTGAAGCAGCTTTACATTGTAAAACAAAATTGGTAAAAAGGAAAAACTCCCTCCGTCAACAGGAAGTGTAGTTGTTTATCCTATTGCTGTAATGATAATTGAAGTCCTGAATCATTTCAGTAAGAGTTTGTATCGCCAGCAGTGAAAAGTCATCTGTACAGTTTCTGAGTGCATATTTAGGTCCATATGGATCATCACCAACAGGAGCGATGGGCTTCTAAGATAACTCCAACCAGCAATAGGACATTAGGACGGATCACAGAATTTAGAAAGCAGAAAGATTAGATTAACTGGTATTTTAGAAGTAGCATATGTATCTCAACAAAAACCAAGAGACACACACACACAGAGAAAGAGAGAGAAAAAAAGAGATTGTTATGCTTATAACAGTGTATTTGTTGAAGAAGAGAATTTATCAGTACTGAGTGCAAGCCAGGACTCTGGCATGACTGACTATGATGGTACAATAAAAAGAGTGAACCAGAAGAAAGACAGACATGAGGACTCCCTTTGGCATATGGCAAATTAGCCACTCCACTGCTGCTATCCGCAGAAGGACCAGAAACCAAAATGTCACCTACCTTACTTACAGACTCGGTCTGCATGGCTGTAGAAAAGTTTGTCCTTTTCAACAGATGTGGTGCAAAGTTAAAAACAGTGTCCATCACCTTCCTCATGCCCTTCTCTGTGAAGAACTCTTTTCATCAAATGCTGAATATCAGCCTTCACTCCTGCACTTTGGAGGTTGTTGATGTCACTGACTCGTGCTTTCTGCTTTTTCTTCACAACTCTCACAATGCTTTCCTTGGGCCTCATGTGCAATGTCTAGTTGTTACTATAACCAGCATTTTTTTATTTTACAAAGCATTACAAACGGTTGTATTGGGTATGCTCCATGATTACACCAGGCGATCTTATCGGTATCGATCGATCGAATCGATATTATCGATTTTCCTTGTCCTCAAAATGGTTGTGTTTTTCCCAGAGACCTCTCTCTCTGTCTTTCTAAGCAACAAATGCAGTATTCTATGGCAAGACCAGTGGCTCAAACCAAGAGTAGACATTCAACGCTAATACAAACAAGTTACACTATTGTCAAATCGTTCAAACACTATTTTTCATTCCTGTAATTGTTCTACACAAATGCTCATGGGTAGCAATGAGGGAAAACCCTGCATTTTAACTAGCCATGCCTCTACTGATGACCACACTCTAAAGCCGGGTTCACACAGGAAGCTAACACGCAAAGTTAATGATCCGCAGTGAAATGAGCAACAAGATGCAAACTTTTATCAAGTCACATGTGGGCTGGAACGGAGCTCCCGTGTTAACTGCCTATAGTGCTTCCCATTCCTGTGTTACTACTCCTGTGTTGCTTTACTAAATTACTGTGTAAAACTTGTGAATTTTGTCCAAATAAAGAAGAAATTGCTTGAGCCACGTGCCAGTGTATGCTACGTAGGTGTTTCTTCCCAGGCCTGATGAGGTGATCTTTGAGTGGGGGAAGTCCGCATGGCAGAGTTCTTTGACTGAATTGCAATGCAATCATGTATTTTACTTTCAGTTTACACAAAAATCAAAGACCTATAACCTAACAACCTGTCAGGCACATGTTATGGGCTAAGTTTGTTAGCAAATCTAGAAGTAAATCTTAAGAAGCTGCCACTCTGCATTACCATGAAGGCTATTTTCAAGTAACATATCAGCATTATTTCCTAAATAGTGAATCCCGCCCCCTGCTTTTCTTCAACAGGGCTACAAAATGGACGACCTGCTAACCTCCTACATCAGCCAGATGCTAACCACCATGAGCAAGCAGCGGAGCTCGCGTGGCCACAGCAGGTGAACGTCTTACTGGCGTGAGGCGGCTGAGCTGGTGCGCTTGCTCAGGGGCGTGGGTCAACCGTGCAGCTGGAACCGGACCTTTGCCTGGCAACTGTGGAGGATGAGCCGCAGTCCCTCTAACAGCTCACAAGGGTCCGTCTACCCTGATGATGCCGCTTCATCCCTCTCCAGCGAGGACGACTACCTTTAACTGGACCCGGCTGGACACTGTGGCTCACCTCCGGCCTCTTAAATACTGAATCTGACCCAGAAAGGCAAACATTGATGCTTATGAGGAATTTCAAGATTACTGGTCTCTTGTGTATGCATGTGAATTCACTGAAGTATGATACAAGTGATCTGCCACGGCTACCTGACTTTATTACTGGTATATTGCAACAATAATTGATATGACAAATAATAGATGTTTATGTATTTACAGATTGACAGTAGTAATAGAGATGTTATGGTAAATTTATGAGTAAAGATTGTCCAAGATGCTCATATTAATCCCATATGAACAGATTTTGTTATTATTAGCTGAAGTGACAGTAAGTGCTGCTCTATAAAATAGCCATCAGGTATGACAGTGAAACGTTCCAAAAGCAATTCAAGTCCAGGCATGAAGGCATAATAATAATAATAATAATAATAATAATAATAATAATAATAATAATAATAATAACAATTAGCCAATTCCTGCAGAAATTTTGAATGTTTGCCTGCAGTTTGGCGTATGTCCTCCAGGTGTAAACGTGGCTGTGACGCAGCAATGCATTTTATGTGGAACAGGTTGATGATGATGAAGAGTATGTGTGGTGATGAAGAGGAGTATAAATGATAAAAGGGACTGTTATTTGTGGTATTTAGGAAATGATGTCAAAGAGGTATTTGAGTCTGTGGAGATTTTTCACCACGCTTTCCCGTGGGGCATGTTTTCAGTGTTCTGCAGTGTTCATCGTTACAGTAACATAACAGGTATGAATTGGGAACTGATCTGACAAAAACTGCACCCTCTATTGAGTTAA
>JBCNYG010000001.1:72265118-72285623 GCA_039654305.1 Porochilus rendahli | reverse complement strand
AGAGAGACAGAGAGAGAGAGAGAGACAGAGAGAGAGACAGAGAGAGACAGAGAGAGACAATGCATGTAGCCTGTATTGGAAAGGGCCACTCCATTATTCATTAAGTGCAGGATGGGATCCTACCCCCCCCCCAGTGCACACTACCCCTCCTCCCTCTGGCAAACTGTCATGTATAGAGAGAACCAAAATCTGGAGAGGCAGACATAAACAAAGGGCGGGTTTGAAAAGTGCATTTAAATGTATGCTTGTGAGTGTGAACACTGAACACACAACAAATCCAAAAAGCACACTGGGGTGGGGTGGGGGGTGCTCTGTAACATGTGTACATCAAATGATTTCATGTAAAGTGCACACTCTGATGAAACAAAAGATTCAATTCGTCAACGAAAAGCTATGAGGGAAGAAACACAGACGTTTGACGATTCCTGGCGAGAAAGGCACAGGCATTATAAAGCGAACCAGATGATCTGGGGTTGGGAGCGGGCTGGTCCTAATAACAGGGCTGGATATTCTACACCTGGACACTATTCTGAACACTCCTGACTCTTCTTTTTTTACTGTCGGGGACAGAGAAAGAGATGAATTTGATAGCTTTTCTAAATTATAGAACATTAGCAGGTAACTGAAAAGTGCTCAACCAGCCTTTGGTAGACCGGGCGGTACCATCCTGATTAGAATCGCAAATGTAAAGAGATTTTCGTTTTTATTGAACAGGCAATCCATTATTCATGTAACCCCGTTTCCTCAACATTCACACATGATATTGACAATGAACCCGAATCCGACTCGACTAGGCTACCGGGATTGGTTAGCATTCGTTCTAGCTATAAACAGGAGTCTGAACAGTTTCTATAAGACTCCACAGTGGCCACGCAGTCTTAAAAAACAGATAGCTAGTTCTCAGGAAAAGAATTGTGTTATCTTGTGTTATCATTTAACAAAAATAAATGAAGAGTCGTGTACGCGCCGCTATGCCTACAGTCTTAGAGGCCAATGTCACGCTGGAGCACAATAGTGGAGTCCCGTGAAAGACTGACTACAAACCCAAAACAAACAAACAAACTTGAATCAAGTTGTTTTGGACAGATATCATGATAAACTGGTTGCTGGAAGAGAGAAGCTTCCGGATCCATACAGCATTACTAAACAACCGAATGGGAACTTTTAATGTGAATACTTACAACTACCCTCTCTGATACGCTACCCTGGACTCTCTGATACGCTACCCTGGACTCCTCCCTCTCTGATACGCTACCCTGGACTCCTCTCTCTCTGATACGCTACCCTGAACTCGAGGATCTACACTTCTTATAGGGAACTACCTGTTCACTGCTCGCGGTTTCACCCGGAAACATCTGAAAACATGCAAAAGGGTTACCTAGGCAACCACAGATGGCCAAGGATGTGATTAGCTTGTGTCGCGTCTCGGTTCACATATCGCTCAAATCTCTTATTCATCATTGCTTCCTGTGCAGATGCCACTTAAGCAATGTCACATACCAAGCTGGGAAGGTTTAGTAAATATTAACGAGCATAAAAATTTGTGCTTTAAAGATTTATGACTTAAGAAAGATTATGTAATTCTTAGCAAGGCCTTTAATTAACATAAGCTGTGTTTATGTAGACTGAAGTGTTTCCATAGTCAAAAGGTGTATAGAGGTTGAGTGCACACAAATTCAAAAACAGTTTTTGTTCCTCTCTGTCTCTTCTTCATGTGAAAAGCGTTTGCATTTAAGAAGAAGAAGAAGAAGAAGAAGAAGGTCTTATTCAATAACAGGTATGCAATTTGTTTAAATTAGGCCCTCATGCAGGGATGCGAGAATATGATCCACAGCATTTCTCAACCTGCATACTCTTAATGCTATTGCAGAGGCATCAGACACATTTTCTTGTATGCAAAAATCTTCTTGGGATAATAAATAAATAATGATTTTATATATATATGGGTGGTAATTTTTTTTTTTTAAGTTTTACTGTTTTCCCAAAAAATACCCATCTATATGAGGACAGTGCCTGAGAAACACTAATACAGAGAGTGTATGAGAGAGAGGCCAAGAGGGAGACGCAGGGCAAATGCCAACGAAAACATTTCCAAGGATTCAGCACAGCCCACAACGCAGCAGGGCCGCGCCACAATACTTAAGAGGATAGGCATGTGTAAAAATATGTCTCTCTGAGGGGATCTGAAGGAACGAGAGAACATGAGTGAGGAAGAACTTCAGGGAATTTGAGGATGTCTGAGTGATGGATGGCGCACGCGTGCGTGTGTGTGAGCGTGTTGGAGTGGTTGGATGCATTGATAAATGGTTGGATAAATGGGAGGGTGGTTCAACGGTTGGATGGATGGATGATTGAATGCTTGAATGGATAAATGGTTGGATGGATGGAGGATTGAATGGTTGGATGGATAAACGGTTGGATGGATGAATAAGAGTTTGGATGGATGAAGGATTAAATGGTTGGAAGGATAAACGGTTGGATGGATGAATAAGTGGATGGATGGATAAGTGTTTGGATGGATGAAGGATTGAATGGTTGGAAGGATAAACGGTTGGATGGATGGATAAGTGGATGGATGGACGGTTGAATGGTTGAATAGATAAATGGTTGGATGGTTCATTGGTAGAACAGTTGAACGTTTGGATGGATGAGTAGTTGGATGGACAGTTGAATAGATGGATGGATGGTTGAGTGGTTGGATGGATGGGGTGGATTGATAAATCGTTAGATGGATAAGTGTTTGGATGGATGGAGGATTGAATGGTTGGCTGGATAAACGGTTGGATGGATAAATGGTTGGATGGATAAATGGTTGGATGAAAGATTGAATGGTTGGATGGATAAATGGTTGGATGGAGGATTGAACGGTTGGATGGATGGATAAATGGTTGGATGGATAAGTGCTTGGATGGATGGAGGATTGAATAGTTGGATGGATAAACGGTTGGATGGATGGATAAATGGTTGAATCGGTAAATGGTTGTACGGTTGAATGGTAGAACAGTTGAACATCTGGATGGTGAGTGGTTGGATGAGTAGTTGGATGGACAGTTGAATGGTTGGAAATTATTGAAAGCCTGGATTAAAACATCATAATTAAAATAATCCCTAATAACCTTAATAATAATAACTGTATTCAGATTGCCTGGAAAAAGCCAGATCTGATTTCTTCTTCAATCTATTCATAAATTCAAACACGCAGCAGAACTTTCCCAATTTACATTTTTGTGTGTTTTAGCGGGTTGAATGCTATGGCTGCCACTCAGTCTTAATGTATCTGGGAGTAACCATAGTATCAGTGACATCACGTAAATACTCTCTTGTATGTTATTGTGCCCTCTGCTGTCGAAAGAATGGAATCACAGAGAGGAAAAAGTAAAATTACACAGACTAATAATAATAATAATAATAATAATAATAACATTAATAATAATAATAATAATAGCTGAGATGGGCGCCAGCCTCCCTGCGACCCTAATTAGGATTAAGCGGTTTAGAATACATCATTACATACATCATTATATACCCACTGTTTCATCGTACTACTTTTTATTTCTTCTCCAAAGGCACTTTGTGAAAAAAAAATATAGCTCTAATAAATAATCCGCCTTGTTTAGGTTTTCCATGACTGTATTTCATATGCGCCTCTCAGTCACTGCTGAGGACATTTTACAGACCTGGCAACGGGGCAGGCTGATTAATATTATCCTACATATGTAATATCCTACAAAAAAAATCCAGGGCTTCCCTTTGTGTAATCATCTGATATGATGATCCATGTCAAGAATCTACAGTCTGGGCTAGAAAGAAATCAGCCCGAGCCTCACATATCAGCCTTCATATGAGTGTGCTTTACTCTTATAGCCATCAGCGTGATGTTGCGCATGATATAATAATTCCAGAATAATCATTACTTAACAGACAATAATCTGATATTGATGCCAAAATCTAAACCTTAAATTGACTTTTGTGACAGACAGGAAGGACCTGGGCGTCGCCTGGACAGTGCTCCTTTACTCTACAGGCAGAGATTTAATTATTAAAAACCTTACTGGTCAGTGTTGCTGTGTGAAGAATGAAGAATGACGGATGATGGATCATAAACAGAAGTAAAATTGCAATCATAAATCATACACAAGTACAAAAAGCTGGTTGTCCAATAGAAACTGACGGTAAAATCAGCAACCTGCCACCCTTTATCAGCCTCAGGCTAAACCCTCATCCATTCTCCACTTTGGTGCCGACCGCTCGCTCGTGTTTCCAGCGGCTGCGTGTCTGGGATTCTCTTCATCCGTGGTGTAACTCGATCACGACTTAATGCTCGCTCACAGTTCACGTAGGAAGATCCTTCGACACTCTGAGCGCTGAAGCAAAAAAACGCATCTCTTCATGAACAGCAGTTCAGTCTTTTGCATGAAGATAGGAAGATTTTCCTCCCTGGTGTGGTTAGCATCTGAAGAGTAATCTGAGCGTCTACGATAATAAAATTGCTCATGGTGAATATTCTGACAGATAATATACAAAATGCTGAGCTGTTGCTCCTTCACATTGATGGGAGTCTGCTGAAGTGGTTCAGGCATCTGATAAGGACGCCTCCTGGTCGCCTCCCTTTAGAGGTGTTCTGGGCACATCCAACTGGGAGGAGGCCCAGGGAGGACAGGGAGGCCTGGGTTTCCCCTCATAGGCCTGTTGCCAATGCGACCTGACCTCGGATAAGTGGGGAAAAAATTGATGCATGGATAGATCGATTTTCCTTGTTTTTTGTGGTTATTTTTGAAAAATGGAGGGGAACACAGTGATTACAAAACAGGGACCACAATAAACAATAAAAACGTAAAAGAATAAGACGTACAGTCATACAATTACTCATTCGCCAAACCGCCTAATCCTGCCAAGGTGACGGGGAGGATAGAGTCTATCTTAGACGACTCTGGGTGAAGGCAGGGTACTCCCTGAACAGCTCGCCAGCCCATCACAGAACCAACAAACACAACCATTCACGCCTAGGGGCAATCTGGAACAGCCATTTTGCCTAATGTGCATGTCTTTAGACTACTGGAGGAAACCGAAGTACATGGAAGAAACCCGCCCAAGCAGGATCTTCTTGCAGTGAGGCGGACGAGATAACCACTGTGCCGCCATGTCGCCCTAAGCCTTGCGTCTTGTCTTCTCGGACGTAACAGTAACTCTTGCTTGTTTCTTTGGATGACGTCACACCACCCTCTGATCCTTTTTCCTAGAACAGCACTCATCAGTGTTTGATTTTCTACTTGACTCTCAGGAGCCAATTTGCCTGCTTACATTATAATAAACATCTAACAGTAATGACAGCCTGAGTCACTGATTACACACTACACAATACACACACCCTCATCCTTGTGAACACAGTAAAGGTAATGGAGGTAAAGGAAGTGTGTGTGCAGTATGATGACATCCCTGCAGTACCACTCCCTCTCAGCCGAGATTTGTTACCAATAACACACACACAACATTTGCATGAACAAACTTCATTGTTTTTAAAAACCATAACTGTGCACTCAATGGAAACTCGCACCAAGTTATGTACACTTGAAACTCATGTATGGAGTGTGGACTTCATAAAGAAGATGAAGAAGAGAAGAAAAACCACACAAGGAGAAGGAAGAAGGCAAAACAAGAAAAAACAAAAGAGACGAGGACGGTGAGAAAAGAGAGGAGGATGACGAGGAAGAGGAAGTGAAGGACAGTGAGAAAGAAGGAGATAAAGACGGCGAGGAAGAAAGACAAGGATGGAAGAAAGAAGGAGAGGAGGATGATGAGGGAGACGGGAGCCGAGGACGGCGAGGGAGATGGAGGTGATTACAATGAAGAGGACAGTAATGATGGAAAAGACTAGGAGGATGAGGGAGAAGACAACAAGAACAACATGAATGACGGCGAGGAAGAACGCCATGACAACAATGTCAAGGGAGGTGAAGATGAGTACGCAGCGGAAGACGACTATTAGGAAGAAGGTAACAAAAAGGCAATACGACAAAAGAAAAAGAACAAAGAATAAAAAAAGATAACAATAAAACAAAGAAAAATAAAGGGAAGACGATGAACACAACAGACACAATGAAGAAAAAGGAGAAAGAGTAAGACAGACAAATGAGATGAGAAATAAAGACAAAGTAGAATAATAAAAAACTAAAAGATGACAATGATGAAGAAGAAGAAGAACAGGATGAAGATGAAGCAAAAAAGAAAGAAGCAGCCTAATCCTCACACACACACACACACACACACACACACCCTGCAAACATGAAGGGAATCCCTGACACAGCTGCCTCCATCCACCAGCTGTCTGACTCCACCCACAAAAAAAGCCTCGCACTCAAGACAGACTCATCACCACGGCAACGTTCTAAATAATGCAGACTGCCAAGCATGATGGGAAATTACAGAGAAAGCTGCAGCGCTACAGGGGAATAGGGAGTCTCGGCCCACAGTACAAACTATAGCCCGAGTAACGCGCACACACACACACACACACACACACACACATCTCAGCCTCACACTGTAACCGATATGTTCTGAAAGATGTTACACCATAGACTACATGGGTATTGTATCAGGTGCCAGATTTGAAGCCACCGGTCTGACTTCATTTCCCACGTAGCCTTCAATCTTAGCAAAAAAAAACAATCAATGGGGCACCACAAGAGGAGTATAAATCAGTTCTAGCAATGATTTACACTATTGGGTATAATTGGGTATAATATTGCATATTATATATATATGTATACACATTCACACACACAAACACAGGCTTAAACCCGGTAACACTTGACAAGCTCAGCTGATCAGGCGGCACCAAATATAAACAATTCACACTCAACCCTGGGTGTGTAGATAAGAAACAAAGCAGGAGAGAGCGAGTCACACAACACTACTCCAGCCAATCAGCAAAAAGGTGCATTTGTGCCGTGTTTGAGCACACGCATCCCTTCTCAAAAAGAGGATAAATCCTAAAGGTTATGATTCACCACAGTAATGCGAGACAGAGAGGGAGCTCAGTTTGCCACAGCTTTCATGAAGCTTTTATCCAGTGAGCAGAATCACAGAAATGCCTCGTCTAAGAGAGACACACGCGGCGCTGCCTTTCCTGACAAGACAGCTGTCGTTGCAAATGGGATTTTCCTCCCAACAACGCAAATGTTGCCTAAAACATTTCAGAGCTTCCTTTCAAATGAAAATGCTGTTTGCACAATGAGAATATTGTGCTCGCTAAACATCATAATCCAACAAATAATGAATAACTGGCACGGGATTAACCCGCAGCAGCCAAGCTTGCCGACACGACCAAGACCAGGCCAACAAAAGCACATGCCCTCGGGCCTTAATGAGACAAAATAATAAGAATAATACTATTCAGTCTCTTAAGGCTATTGGGGCTAGTGTGCTGATTTCCTGTCTAATCTTATGAACCTCTGATATCAATGACATCTAACAGGAAATCAGGGCTCTTTCAACCACAGGCAGCAAGACTGTCCAGTTTGGAAGCAGATGGAGTAATAGAAATTCAATGAGGTAAGTAAAGTCACCCCAGCTTTAAAAAAAATAAATAAATAAATACCTATTAAATAATTAACATATGTCGTTTCTAACATCTTTGCTTTGGTAAAACCCAATTTCTCTTGATGGCATTTTGGTAGACGCCCTTATGCACAGCAACTATCATTTTTTCTCATTAATACAACTGAGCAGTTAAGGGTTAGGGCTTTGCTCAAGGGCATAAAAGTGGCGGCCTGGTGGTACTGAGGCTTGAACCACCAAACTTCTTATCACTAACCCAAAGCCTTAATCACTGACAAACCCCCAATCAATCCAAATGACATATTTGAGGGACGAAGACAAACTTTCCATATTTGGACAACAGAATAAACTAAATATGGTATGATCCAGTGACATTGGTCCAAGAGTTCAGGCTCCTGTGTCACCCGTCTAGACGTTAAGTTTAGGTGTCTGGGGAGAATATTATAAAAGCGTGCAAATCATATATTTCAGTAACACCACCTAGCTAACTAGAACATTGGTATGCAACACTGTGCAGGGTTGGTGATCTTGAATGGAGGATTCCTGTTGAAAAGACGGCCACGGAATCAAGAGACTATCATTTGTTGCCCACTCAGGTCAACACATTAGGCAGCAAATTGCCATCCAAGCAACAAGAATTGAGCTGCTTCTTGTATTAACATCAAGAGCTTCATTGCACAACAGGAGCAGCAGCAGCAGTAACTAAGTGTGGAAAAAGTGGAAGAATTCTGGAGAAGAACAGATCAAGAAAACACAAAATATGACATTGGAAATTTTTGCGGGGTCGGAGATAAAGTATGACAAAAAAAATTGCAGGGTCAGAGATAAACAAATTCCAACTTTTTATTTTTGCCCTATATAAGGACCACCCTAGTACACATGCGCAGCAAAGATTCCACTGACAGTGTGTCACGGACGGGGCACGTACATGACGCTGCACTTTTCCCCCAAAGGGTTAATGTTCTAATTATTTCCATAATGACTTCAAGTTATTAAGACAAATGTCACTTCTTGTACATGATGGTCCGAGGGCGAGTGAGAATACAGAAGTGAGGACTGAACATAAAAACTCCTTGTACTTGATATTAAAGTTCCTCCGGAGCATTTCTCAGTAGATTTAACGAGATCTGCACAGCACTGATAACTTCGAGCACAAAGTCCATCACTGCTGATTAACATGATGGCTATCGTTTGTCCTTTGGGCAGCTTTAAGTGCAATACGCAAAAGGTGCCTCAGTCTCAAAAATGTCAATCATAACCACTATCATTAAAAAAAAATGGCACACAATAGACTGTATTGTTCTAGTTGGCACATATGTGATTAAACAAGGAAATATATTTATTAGAAACGCAGGAAAATAACTGACAGCAGGGTGGGACACAAAGGCCACACCCTGAAGTGTTTTATTATTCACATACTACCGCCACTTGCAATCAGTAGCATTTTTTATTGATTACAAAAGGAGACGTCATCCTTTTATTAATTTATAACTATGTAATGGAACTTCAGCAAAACAATTCAGCGTCTGTTATCACGTGTCAAACAGACGTGCTGCAACCTGTTCTTTTCTCGCTCTGTTGAATAAGATATAAAAATATACCCGCAGCTAGTCTTGTGACTGTTAAAACCGCTCTCTGTCCTGAAGACTTTCCCACAAATTCAATCTACAAATGTGAGAAAAAACATCTTCGGAAAGTTTCACCATAAAACCTTAAGAGCCTTTTCAGTCTTCTAGAGCACTGGGGACACTTAAAGTGAGGGTTAGTGTTCCAAAATCTCAACATATTATGTAAAATTTCACATATGAATAAATACATGATAGCATGGAGTACCTTCAATTAAAAAAAATAACGAGCTCGTCTTGAAAATATACACGGAAGTTACATTTTGGACAAATTTGAGTTGCCACCCGAAGAAAAATTCTCAGGATTCCAACCGAAATGATTTTCAAAGGAGGATGTTTGTCATAAAAAAATTTCCACGGGTTGTTTAACTAAATCATGCATTGGTGGCAGCATCCCCGATTTGTTCTGCATATTTACAGCCTGAATGTGGGCATGTCTATGATTTATTTTGATGACTACCTAAAGCCTGCATGTGCAAGCATCTACCAATCTTATTCAGTTGCTTCCTCTTGCAAAATGTAATGCTTTACTTTTCTTTCTTTTGCTACTTCTTACTTATTGTTTTGGATATGCATACCTTCAAAGGCCATAACTTGTATGTATAGGTAGGTATATATATGTTGTATTGAATAGGTATAAGAAAATAACCTTACAGACAAAATTTCAAATGTTTTTAAAACCTTGAACATTTAAGAAAATTACTACTTAAAATTTTTTATTTATTAAAAACCTTTATTTTTGACCCCTTTGTGACTGATTGCTCTAAGAGACTGAAAATGACCATAACTAGACACTTTCTTCTCATTTTTTATTACCTATGACAAGAATGTTGTGATTTCCTGCAGTCAATGTCTTTATTAGTAGGAATACCCAAACATTTATGTGCACATTTTCATGAGATTCCTACCAGAGGCGGGGCTTTGGACAAGGAAGATTTTGCAGATGACTCTGATCAAATAATCCCTTCAGGAATTTTTTAAGGGTTCTTTAACATTGTAAGAAAGAACAATCCTTTTTTTGGAAGTCCGGTATTACAGCAGGCCCATGCAGGAGGTTTGTACTCTATAAGTGCTCTTTGCAGTAACTTTCTTTGAAAGCTGAAACTATAATGTAGTAAAATAAGTTCTTCAATGAAACATGTGACTGGCATCTCAGAGGTCATATCGGAGCCCTAAAGGCATACAAGGTGACTTGGATGGTTATTCCTTGCCCATGTGCCCCTCAGGAAACCCATTAAGGCTGCCAAATCACCAATAAAAAATAACAGATTTATTATTAATAACTAAACTAAAATGCAGGCTCATACACCACCACTCAGGCTCGCACAGAATAAAAAGAAACCCCACTAACTCGGGCAGGCAGACCAACTTACACCAAGCAAAACAACACCAAACATTACCAGGAATATGGAACATGAACTCGTGCAATGGAGAATTAAACTAGCAAGACAGGTGATACAAATGAAGAAAGAGGTCAGTGATAGAAAGGTTTTGAAAATCGAACCCAGTGTTAACCTTTCCTGCTTTCACTCCAGACTGTAGCCTACAAATGCTGGGGAGATTTATAAATTTATTTATTCATTAAAGGAGCCGCTCTAATTTTATAACACCAGGCCTGGACACCTCAGACACGCTATCTATCGGAAGCTATGCCATTCGGCAATGCGTAAATCTAAATATTACATTTCTTTTAAAATACTTCCATCACACTTTTTGCATATCGACCCCTCTACTTTACGAACGTCATGACCCAGTTAAAACCCCCAGAAAATCTCGAACCCCGCTTAAGATGTGTGAATATTAGAAAACACTTTAATCAGAAGTAACACCGTGATGCATATAATAACGCAGTACCCTGTAGAGATCTCTGCTAGTACTTCTTATCATTCAGAGACAAAAGTACTGGTCACAACAGAACAGGAATTGAGGTTCACCAGAGGACTTTTGCTTGCTTGTGTGAAAGCAGAGTGAGGCAGTGATAAGTGGAAGTGTCAACTAATAGCTCTCTCGGTTCCCTTGCACACTTCTGATAATAAATAGAGGCTTAAAGGTTAGTATAGACAAGTGGATCTTATTGAACACAGCAAAACAAAACAAAACAAAAATGGATGTGGAATGCCTACAAGATATTATAGCAGCTACAAACAGTCATTCGCTCAAAGATCAAAGCTGCTGTCAGTCCTGAAGACTTTTCCGTGGTGGAAAAACCTACTGAGTGTTACTAAGTGCTGACACCGGAGACTCTCACTCAAGAACCCATTTCCCGAACTGCTTAATCCTATTAGGGTCGCAGGGAGGCTGGGGCCTATCGCAGCTGACACTGGGCAAAGGTGGGGTACACCCTGAACAGATCGCCAGTCCATTGCCGAGCCAACACACAACCATTAACACTCTCACTCACACCAAGGGGCAATTTGGAACAGCCAATTAACCTAAAGTTTATGTCTGTGGACTGCGGGAAGAAACCAGAGTGCCCTGAGGAAGCCCATGCAAGCACTGGGACAACCAACGTGGAAACTCCACACACCCTCGCTGAACCCGGGACTCGGAGACAGAATCTTCTTGCTGTGAGGCGGATGTGCTAACCACTACACCACAGTACCCGTATTCATAACCAAACTTACAATAACATAGACCTAATAGACTGCTGATGAGCAGCAAGACAAATGCCCGCGGTGAAAATTCCTCAGCAAATGTGTCTTTAATTACACGACAGTCTAAACCAACAGGTCATTTGCCATCCAAAACCTTTATCAACAATTAACTGATACACAACGCTATATTCAATGAATATATACTACATAAGAACGGCACAAGCTGATTGTTTTGCTACGCTGGGGACTACAAAACATCCCAAATGGACAGTGCGTGAATCAAAGCAAAGGAAACTCGCGGTTTGTCAAGGCCACTCGGAGCGGGTGGCATCATTATCCTCCTTTCGGAAATGAAAAAATAAACCATAGAAATCTCATTTTAGTTTATGTTTCTTGTAATTTCATGTAGTACCTACTAAAAAGGTGAACTGAGTACAAAAACATGCCACTACACGACACTATATACTTTATACATGTAGTGTACTGTAACTACTAATATACACTGATCGGTGTCGGTCATGGTTAAAAAATAACTAGAACAATCTTGATGTAGTTTGCTTTTTATGTTCCTGTGTAGTATATACTAAAACAATTATTCGCCTCAGACTCACAACATCCATCTGACCTTCAGCGAATAATTGTTTATTAGAGCTTGCAACTTAAAATTCTCAAAAAAACCCATAAAGAAAACAGATCTATTCACTTGTTCAATCTAATTAGGGAAAAACATACCTCATTCATCACAGTTAAGTAGCGAGCATGTTGAGAAGAAAGGACAAACATGGAGGTGTCCGTGATTAAAAGCGTCTTTCGAAATCGCAAAGCTGGCTTCTATGTCTGCGTCACACCAAGAAGGTCCTGGATTTGGGCGTTTCTTGGAGGAGTTTGCATGTTCTCCCCGTGCTTGCATGGGTTGAGGTGCGGATGTGACTGTTAACTTCCTAACGTGTGACGGTCGGGTGAGGTGTGCAGGGTGTACGGCACCTTTAAACAGTGTCGACTGAGATAAGCTCCAGCCCCTCCATGACCACAGTTTGTCAAATGAGTGAGTAAGTTGACATTTCACCAGGGTTACCGTCACTAATATTGTACAATTAATAGCTCCAGTGATAAAACGTTAACAGTTTGAGAATATTACATTGTAATATCTGATTCGGCCTGCTGACTCTACAGCCACAGTCATCACAGGAAAACAATGTTTATACTTGACACGGTTATTATTGATTGACTTGCATGGAGCCCACACGTGACTGCTTTTGGGATCGCGTGAACTAATCGGGCTACAGAGCCCAGCCAACACAGCCGGGATGTATGAGGAAGTGGAGCCGCAAGCAAAGGAGAGACGAGGAGATACGTAGCCTTAACATGTCTTATGGAAGTGCACCACAGACTGAAGACGCTGATGTGGAACGAAGGCTGTTGTGTAACCATTTCAGCTAACAGGGCCACTGAGAATTGAAAAAGGAGCACAGAGAGACAAAAATAAACCCACAGACCAAATATGGGTCTATATTATGATATATGTAGTGGTAGACTAACGACATACATAACAGCACAATACTTACTTTTCTCTCACAAATGGTTTCTTTGTTCTGTTCGCCTTCTCGTTTTATTACATCATCATACGGCAACTTACATTTAGCGTGTCACCTGGACATCCATGAGGTAATCAGTCACAGTTAGGATCCTAAATTATGTAGCACTATTCATGACGTCTGAAAATGCTGACCAGCAGTGAAGCTGGATCCCGAATGCTGCGCTACTGAGATTTATTTCTGATTCCACGATGAATAGGAAACAGCAGGAAGTAAGGAAGACAGATGTAGAGGTCACACATCACTAATCTGAGCCGGCTTTTCTAAACTACAGAACAGACATTCACACATTTCCCCCCCACACCTTTCCATCAACACAAACAGGGTGCAAGTATGGGTTGGTGCTAATGTAATGCAGCATCCACGCCGAAACCAGTGAGCGACAAGCAAAGTGAACAGTGCTTGTGGTCAGCTCTGGTTGCCTAGGTAACCCTCTTGCATGTTTCCCCGCTTCCAAATGTTTCCAATGAAATCGTGAGCAGTGTCTAACTAGTTCCATACTTGAAATATAAATCCATGAGCATCCATTAAAACAGCTCATACTATATTAGCCTACGTTAGTTTGTATTATCATGAATCGCTTATTATTATAGAGCAGAGACTGTTGTGCATCATGAACCGGGAAACGTTGAACATATAATACATAAATACACTCACAGGAAATAGTAATCATACAACTGACTGACAATTTTATGGACAGGTGTGACCTGTTCCCCAGTATTTCATGACTAATTAAGCTCGAGAAGTGATTCCAAACGTTAAATCTGCACTTGGAAGCTGTTCACCGGAACTTTCAAAATGAGGTCCAAAGACACATTACAAGTAAAGAAGACAATCATTAAACTAACAAAGCAAAATAAACCCTCATACAGTGAGCAGAAACTTAAGGAGAGAGCATACAAATAATTTGTTACATTTTTAAAAATAGAGAACGCACTGGCAGGCAAGTACAAAAGACCTGAAAGACCTTGGAAGACAACTAAATTGGATGATTGTAAAATTATTTTCCTGATTATAAATAAAAGTCCACTCACAACATCTAGCCAAGTCTACAATAAAGAGACGCCTTAAAGACTGTAAATACAGAGGACGAAACCGCTGAAAACACTCAAGAACAGAAAGCGCAGACTTTTTTTTTGACTTTGTTAGAAAGCCTGTCCATTTCTGGAACAAGACTTAGATGAACCCAAAGATTAACTTGTACCACAACAGTGGAAAGCGTATGGAAAAGGAAAGGAAGTGCTTGTGATCCGAATTGCAGCACATAATCTGTCAAACATGGTGGATATGGGCATGTAAGGCCAATGAAACAGATCACTGCTGTTTATTGTTGACATGAAGAAGTAGGGTGAATTCTAAAGGGTATAGAACTATACTTTCTGCTCAGATTCAGTCAAATGCTGTAAAAACTGACAGACTTCAAAGTCAGACATATAACAAAGTTATTATCACTTACCACTGCATCACATATCGAAGTAGTAATGAGAGTGGTTTTGGTCAGCACTAATTTAGCTTTTTTTTTCCCTAGCTTGCTGTACAATTTTATTAACTGTGATAAACTAGAACTGTGTTCTTATTACAGAACACAAGGTGAATCTCACACGTGGTCAAAAGCACACTAAATATCATCATGGTTTTAATAATTTTTTTTTTTTTCTTGTGACATGGAAATCAGGTAAGAGGTCAAGGTGACCTAGTTTTTTTACAAGGTGAACAGGGATGTCCCAAGGCATATCTGACAAAAATAAACGTTATAAATTTTACATATCTGACTTTCATATTTCATACGGCCCTTGTGACCTTGAAATTGAGCCAAGGTGACTCAGTTTCAACAGGCTTGAAAACACTGGCACTAAGTATAGCTGGTCTGAATTGAAAACTGATCTGATAAATACTGCACCCTCTACAGTTAATGGCCATTTTTGATAAACTGACCTCTGTGACCTTGAAAAAGAGGTCAAGGTGACCCAGTTTCAATAGGCTGGTAGGACGTGCCGTATTGACCTTTCAAGATAAATATAAAATAAACCCATAAAGAAGCGGCACTGCTAGAGTATTAACAAACAAGAGTGTATTTGGGTTGCATATGTTGAAAGACAGAAGCAGTCTGAAGAAATGAGAAGACACACAACATTAACTTTTGGGTATCAGGAGGATATATATAGTTAACCAGTGTCCACCTTAGCTAAATCAAAACATTAAGGAACGTATTTAACGTGACGGTAAGCAATGGCACGTGAGTGAAATAGAAGAAGGGGCGGGGCTTTCTAGGTGCAAATCCCTCCAGGTTTTATTGGTGAGGATAACACCGATTCTGTGGACTACTTTGAATTGATAGTTTGGACTAGAACACATTGTTAAATGTTCCGTTTTTTTTTTTTTTTTTATTTAAAGCTTGTGTTACTTGAATGGTAACCATAGTGTTGCAATGCTCTTTGGTCAACACAGATTGCACAATTGAGTCAGTGTCTATCTCCAACATGTTATTATTATTATAGATGTGTAGCGAACCTGGTTTTAACAAGAGATAGGAAACCACACTCACAATGCACATAATCATGCATCTGATATCATATCAACTGTTTAGGTCATGGGTGACTCCGCCCCTACGTTCCCCTCCTCCATCCTCCCTGACGACACTGCATTTCGGACAGGGCCAAGCGCACATCTGGAGAGTGTGTGAGAGCAGGCTGGGGTGTTTGGGATGACGCGTAAGGGTTTTTCGAGGAGCATATGGTTGAGGCTGTGCCCCAGGGATATCCTCGTTACCAAACGCTGATAGACTTGTCTGTCCCTGCCCCCAAACTGCACCTCTGAGCCCTCACAGCAGATGAACAACACGCGGTACACATCTCCACCCGCACAACACAAAACACACTCCTGATCAGATCAAGAACAAAAACCTGACAAAATCCAGGGGACCTTTTCTTGGCTAGCTGTCAGTCAGGTGTTCTTTCTCACCCTCTCCCCTACAGGCTCGTGCCCTTCTCGTTAATCTCTCGCTGTCTATCTATCTATCTCTCCCTGTCTGTCCCATTCTGCATGTCATAGACCCACAGACTGATGACATCATCAGTGAGCTGGTCGAGGGAGCCAGATTCTTACGGTTGGCCCTGAGTCTGATGATTTCACTTCCTGTTTCTCTCTCTCTCTCTCTCTCTCTCCATCCATTTCTGTCTGTCTCTAGTGTATCTCCCTTTACAACCTTCCTTGTCTCCATGCCAACAGATACACCCCATCCTCTATTTTACTGTCTCTCCCTCCGTCTGTCTGTATGCCTTCTGACTGTCCCTTTCACCTTATTTTGTTGGCCTCTTGCTGTCACTACGCCTGCCTGTCAGTCTCTCCCTCTCTGCCTATCAGTCTCTTCTGCTGTCTGTCTGCCAGTCCATCAGTCTCTCCCTCTGTCTATTAGTCTGTATGACTATCTCTCCCCCAGTTAGTCTGTCTGCTGGTCTCTCCTCCCCATCTACCAGTCTCTCCCTCTGTATATCTGTCTGTCCTTTAGTTTCTCCCTGTCTATCTGTTAGTCTCTCCCCCTGTCTGTCTGCCAGTCTCTACCTCTGTTATCCCACCAATCTCTCCCTCTGTTGGTATGTCAGTCTGTCGGTCCCTCCTGCCATCTGTAGGTCTGTCTGTCAGTTTATCTGTCCCTCTTTGTCAGTATGTTGGTTTCTCCCCAGTCAGCCTGTCTTCAGGTCTCTCCACCCCCTGTCAGTCTCTCCCTCTGTGTATCAGTCATTCGCTTCCTCTGTCTGTCTGTCTCTTCCAACATCTGTCTGTCTCTTCCACCATCTGTCAGTTTGCCTCTTCCACCACCTGTCTGTCTGTCTGTCTGTCTCTTCTACCACCTGTCTGTCTGTCTCTCTCTTCCTCCACCTGGCTGTCTGTCTGTCTCTTCCACCACCCGTCTGTCTGTCTGTCTGTCTCTTCCACCACCTGTCTGTCTGTCTCTCTCTTCCACCACCTGTCTGTCTGTCTGTCTGTCTGTCTGTCTGTCTGTCTCTCTTCCACCACCTGTCTGTCTGTCTCTTCCACCACCTGTCTGTCTGTCTCTTCCACCATCTTTCAGTGTCTCATTCCATCTGTCAGTCTGCCTGTCTGTCAGTCTCTCTCCGCTTGTCTTTCAATCCATCCATGTCTCCCTCCATCTGAATTGAGTCTGTCAGTCTCTCCCACCATCTTTCTGTCTCTGAGTCTCTCTCTCCATCTGTCTTTCAGATAAGCCCACTGACAAAGACTGATGGGCAGACAGAAGGCTGTCTATCTGCCAGACTGTCTGTCACACACCCCAACACAACCAGATGGTAAAAGAGAATTTGATCGCTGCAGACAGCAACATGCCTGAATAAAAATACACAAGTATGACATTGAAGACTGGCAGCAACATCATTACCGATGATTGCAGGCTGTCTTCAGGGATCTAGGAGAAATCTGACAGGAAATTTGTTCAGCAAGTTGGAGCACATGCACTATGGGGACAAACGTTTGTGGACACCTGACCATCATACCCATATAAGGGTCTTCCCTAAACTGCTGGAAACACACAAGGTCTTAAAACATGTTACCATTACAATTTATTTCCAATTGATCTACGGATCGTGGCGGTGTAGTGTTCACACATCCGCCTCACAGCAAGAAGGTACTGGGTTTGAGTCCCGGGCTTTGCATGTCCTATCCATGCTTGCGTGGGTTTCTTTCGGGTACTCCGGTTTCCTCCTACAGTCCAAAGACATGCACATTATGCCAATTAGCTTTTCCTGATTGCCCCAAGCGGTAGGTGTGATTATGAATGGTTGTATGTGTGTTGGCCCTGCAATGGTCTGGGGATCTGTTCGGTGTGTACCCCACTTTCACCCTGTTTTGTCTGAGACAGGCTCCATCCTTACCGCAACCGAAGTAGGATTAAGCGGTTCGGCAAATGAGTGAGTGAGTACAAGTGGACCTAAGAAGGCCAAACATCCTCCAGCAGAGTAATACCCCTGTCCAAAAAGTGAGACAGACGCTCCTGAGAGTCCTGACCGCAAACCCCACCGAATAACACTGAAAGTAATGAGAATAATAATTATTATTTTCCATCTACAGATCCAGTAAACCCTGATCCTCAAACTTGCTGTATCGCCGCTTTCTCCACCCTCAGCAGTGGCTGCTTTCAGAGATGCAGTGGATCCCGAGAACACTGGGAACAAGAAGGGACACACCCTTAATAGCTCAACGGACCATTTCAGGGCAACATACGTGCACACCCATGCTCACTCGTTCACACCTGGGGGCAGGTTTGATTCCCAAACCTACTTTCTGGCATGGGCGGAAACCGACAAATGTGCAAGGAGAACATGTGAAACTCCACACACGCAGTAACCCGAGCTCAGTCATGATATTAACCGTAAAATTCTCTTTAGCATCAGACGGTCACTGGAGAACACAATGAAAGTGGAGTTTTATGGTTCATATCAGGACTACAGCAAGTAAACTGGATATATCTGGTCACAAGCCGGATAAACCTACTGGCTGGCGAGATGGAAAGACAGGAAGTTAGGTATTTAAGACGCAGTCCACAGACCTCACCAAGCAGCCAGCCAATCAGAATAAGTGCTGAGTAAATACAAAGTGGAGTGATTATTACATACAGGACACTAATCCTGTGTGTTTGACCACAATTGTGGATGCTAATCCCTGATATTAGACAACAGGGGAATGTGATTAAATCCCATGATTCCTGATTCTGTATAATAAAATCCACTGTTAGCCTCTACCTGCCCAGGGGTGGAAAACACTAAACTGGGGAGTTACAGAAGCAGATACTGGGCTAAAATTCTGCTAAGATTCCCAGTAGGCTGAATGGCTGGGTCATGAGCTCACAGGAATCCCCGCAATCACAAATCACCAGGAATCAGAAAAGGCATCCAGGGGGAAAACCCATCAACGGCATTACTAGGTGCAATTTCCCAGTAATTCCCAATAATACACAGGATCAGAATGAATGGAAGGACCCTGGTGATGGAATTACTCTTAATTATAACCACCATAAATAACTTCCCCACCAATCAGCGACCAGATACAGTGGGACACCCTCAACACCCTGGATCAGAATAAAGGGTGAAGCTCATTGCTGGATTTTGGAAGAAATCACGCACAAGCACAAGCACGTGCACGCGCACAGACAGCAGAGCAGACAGGCTACTTTTATACCCACGGCGCGAGCGCTTCAGTGCTCGCTCGCTCTCTCTCGCACTCACACAAACATACTGGAAATACAATATGGATCCATTTTGGCGGATTCTCATCCACTCACCTCTAACAACGAAGTAAAAACGCTTTAAAACGATAATAATATCCCTCCTTTTCCTCGTCCTTCCTCACACACACACTCCCGCAGCTTCTCTCTGCCTCTGTCTCTCTCATTTACCCCAAACTTGCCCCGTGAGGCGCGCGCACACAACCCTGCTGCTGCGTAGCAACGCCCCGCCCACAACGCTCGTGCCCGCTTCCATATTCGGGCCACCAGGCTGTCGGGTTGCCAGATACTAGTATTATGGGCTTTTAAATAGTGGTTGAGGAGTTTTATTAAGAAAACATATAAAATCATATAAATAATTAGAAAATTATTATGTTTCCATGAAAATTTACACAACATATATCACATATTCTGTTCAAAATATTTAAAAAATGTAATAGTCCTATTTATACATGTATCTGGCAACACGTATCAGTCTTGCGGTTCGGCAATGGAGTGGGCGGGGTTTTAATAGAATATTCATGAACCGCCTACTTTCCAAATTTGTACAAATTTTTGAGAGGTAAATTTATAAATTAAATTAATTGACATATGAAATATAAAAAGATTTATATTACTTTTTAGTGTTTATTTTGTATTGTTGACATTATTTATTTATATTTTTTATTTTATTATTAATGACATCTTATTACCATGAAATATGCACAAAAGAGCTTAATTGATGATAGCTAATAAGTTTAATGTGTTTAATATTCTGGAGTCAATTATGTTAATTGTGTTAATCACTCTGGAGTTCTCTAAGGTTATATATATATCCCCTGATGAGTGGGCAACCACGAAACAGCTCTGTAGGGAGAAAAATGTAGTCTTGTGTTTTTTTCCTTATACCACATATA
>JBCNYG010000001.1:72228966-72251193 GCA_039654305.1 Porochilus rendahli | reverse complement strand
GCCCAGAGTCGGCTGAGATGGGCGCCAGCCTCCCCGCAACCCTAATTAGGAATAAGCGGTTCAGAAAATGAATGAAAATGAATGAATGGAATTTTAAGAACCATTAAAAGTTGTTTTAATGTAAACATATTAAAATGCCCTTCACCCCACTTTGCCAATTCCACTATAACTTCGTCTTCACTTTACTTTACTTCAGAAATTATATTATTTTTGCATTATTGTATGAATGCATTTAACATCTCGTGCCTCCAACATCCTGTTCCATGAGACATCCATTATAGCTTTTAAAAAAAAAAGTGCAGTGTAATATCTCACAACAATCATTCTCTCACTCCCTCGTTTCCCAAACCGCTTAATCCTCTTAGGGTCACAGCGAGGCTGGCGCCTATCTCAGCCGACACTGGGTGAAGGTTGGATACACCCTAAACGGCTCACAACGCCACTGCAGGGGCAACACGCATAACCATTCACACTCCCATCCATATCTAGGGGCAGTTTCGAACAGCCATTTAGCATAATGTGCATGTCTTTGAACGATGGGAGGAACCCGGAGTACCCGAAGGAAAGCCATGCAGGTACAGGGAGAACATATAGATTCCACACAGAAACGCCCGAGCCACCGTGCTCACCACGCCACCCTGACAACATTCTCCCAAACTTACTACCAGAGCGCATTATGAAATAAGGAAACCTCTGTAGCATATTTAGGATATGTCACAAGCTACCTCAGCCAAATGTTGCTAATGTTGCTCAGCCAAATGACTCAAGGCCTGGTGGTAGGGTGCTGGATTACTGATCCCAAGGTCGGGGGTTCAAGCCCCACTATCAGCGGGGTGTCACTGCTGTCCCCCCAGTGCAGCTAACTAGGTTATCAAAGGCCGGCCATGTCTCTCACTGTCCATGGTGAGGGGCATGTAAAAGAACCTTTGCGTGATGGTTTTCGTACTCAGAAGTAGATGGGCGCCAGCCTCCCTATGACCCTAATTGGGATGAAGCGGTTCAGAAAATGAATGAATGAATGAATGAATGAATAACCTAAATGGTTGCGCTGTAATTATTACTTTATTTATCCCATTTATCCATATTTATTTATCTCATTTGTACTACTAAGCAGATGAGGGTTAAGGGCCTTGCTCAAGGGCCCAAACCTATGATCAGTAACCCAGAGCCTCAAAAACTGTGCTAACCGCCCTAAAACTAAAATCAGTTTCACACATATGGCACTAGTGGTGTGCAGAGTATTTCAGTGGCATATATATGGCAATGGTTATATACATCATCATCATCATCTTCCACTTGATCCGGGGTCGGGTTGCGGGGGCAGCAGCCTAAAAAGCAATGAGGTCCAATGAGGTCCAACCACTTCCTCCAGCTCTGGGTGACACTAAGGTGTTTCCAGACCAGCCAAAAGAAGAAGTGCAATATTTTGGACAATGTTTTGGTGGGAGATTTTGGGACTTGAAATTCATGACACGTACTGTCTACATTGCTGCAGACTACGTTAATGTCAGTTGTGCTTCCTATAATGTGCTCTGCAATACTACAAAAACAGTTCAGGAATGGTTTGGGGAAAACTGGATTCCAAACTCTCCATCAGTGGGATATGTTGGATAAACAAGTCCAAACCATGCAGCGGTAAGAGGAAGTAAAGAATGTGCTGCATACTGCTTGCCGCCATATACCACAACACACCAGAGGTATTGATGAGTCCATGCATTGATGGGCAAGAGCTGTTTTGGCAGACCCATACAATCATAGGTAGGTGGTTTTATTGTTGTGGCTGAATGGTGAACACACACACATTCATGTCTTTTCTACTCACATTCAATTTTCTTATGGGATACCAAACATTATGTTTATACCCCCAGGAAACACAAGTCAGTGACAGTGATTCAAACAGGCGTAACGGTTGAGTGAAATGTTTAAATGTGTGTAATACTTCATTCTGCTAATGGTAACGAAACGTGCCAATACTTATGCAAAATTATACCTTAGTCAGACAATTTTACAACCAGATCTTCAACCCATTTAATGAATATAAGGGTTAATTTTATGTCTTATAATGAATACCTCTGCACTGAAATCTTAACAGTATAGATCGAACTGTTGTTGTTGAGAATAAATATATCAGTGCTGCGGGAAAACAGTAGGGTGTGAGAGTAGCTGAACCCATCTTAGCATCTTAGACCAGTGAATGATTGAGGATGTCTCTTCTTATTTACAAAAAGAAAAATCTCATATACTTATACATGGTGCAGATTGTCATTTTGGACTCGACCAAACAACATACAACATGCATCATTATAGGGAAAAAGTTTGTTTTAGACTACAGGTGTCAAACTCAAGGCCTGCTGACCACACCTGGCTTGCAAACTCATTTTACGAAGCCCATGAGAGCTTTCGAAGAATATGATTATCGCACATTCAGAATAAACAGTTATCATGAAATTATTATTATTACTCATCTATTCACTGGATGGCGAAACCTACATTAAGTAAACAGCTTAGTACCTGTTTTGCTGATTACCAATAAAATCGCACCAGCTGATACCTAGCCATTATAAACTAATGGCAGCCATGTTGCTGCAGTGAATTTGACCTACAGTGACTCTCAAACTCTTTACAGCCTTTGGTCTCAAGTTGCCTAAACCCTCACTATCACAGGCTACAGGAACAAAATATCACATACAACAATAATGACACACTGTATAAGTGCGGCTTGAAGACTGAATGTTTCCAGCTTTCACACTCATGGGCAAAAAGTAAAAAAACATTTTACAGGTTCACCAGAACAATTAACTGGTTCCTGAGTCATGAAACCAACTTGACATACCACAAATATTACCCATAAAATCTTTTACACAAAATGTATACAAAACATTTTATTCAATGAAATTTTATACAAATGTGACTTATTTTCAAAAGACATAATTTGGTCTGAAGGAAGAACACGAAACATAACACACAGAAGATGGTGCTGGTACCGGGGAAACCTGCATTGAAAACCAGCAGCTCCACTCAGTCTGGGACGCGGAGAGAAGAAAAACAACCTGCTGAACGAGTCCTGGTCACTCAGAGCCCCTTAAGTGCTTCATTTAACAGCAGAATTATGCTGCATCTGCAGAGAACCAAATCACAGTAAGGAACAGAAGGGTTTCCACACATTCCTAACCGAACCGCAGTCTGGGCTTTGGCTGGACCATTCTCGAACATATTAACATTCCTAATTTTGAACCGCTCCTCTCTTCTTATCCTTTCGGACGTAAGTAAAGTCTTACAGACTGAAACACGGTTTCTTTTAGAACGGCTCTTTCAATCCATCTTAGGCTCGTCCCATCATGCCCTCAACTCTGATTCCCCAGTCCCTGACACTGGTCTACAGCCAAAATGCTTCTGAAATACATGTCAGATTTTCCTAATAACGGGCCGCTGAGAAAGAAACTAATGTTTAAAATTGTTTATTGGCTCTAGTTTTTAAGATGTTACTGGGTCAGCATATTAGGAATCATGAAGGACGGGTGAGTAATTAGGGAAAGGGATCCGAATTTAAATCAGAAGTCAGCAAACATAGCTTTGTAGGAATGTAGGCATAAATGCCGGAACATATAATTGGTATTAAACCAAGTACAGTTGTGTATCCATGACATCTGCCATGCCAAAATTAAGGCCTATTATAAATATAAACTCACCAGTGAAAGTGAGTGAAAATGAAGGCGGAAAATGTAATTAAAAGGTGATTTAGATTCCCATATCTTCCCTGGATTCCCTGCTCCATCTGGCTTTGGTGCTCACTGATTGATGTCGCACAGACTCTTACTTACTTGCGTCTTTTCCCACATAATGACAACATACAAAACTTTAACTGACTGTCTTTCTTTGCATTAGACGTACAGCCCCTTACACATCAACTTTTAGGCATGATGAGAGCACTAGATTAACAAAAAAACAAAAATGAGTACACGTTATCTGGACTGCTTTTCTGCAGCGCAGTTTCTGAAATGGAGAACTGTCCAATGAAGCCATCTCTAATGAAATATATATTTAAACTGTTAATGATTACACCTACAGCAGAGCCACTGCATGATTCACTGCACTATTTATTTAATGGATGTTTTATGTGTTTCTTCTGCGTGATTGATTGTACGCTCTTCTTTTCCTAAAGGCTAAATAAACACCTGAAAATGGATTTGAATCTCTTGCATGGTGAACTGGACACTTTTCGCCAAGACACCGGTTAATGTGATTGAGACCCAGATTAAGATACTTATTATTATTACTTATTATTATTAACCCGCCTGTAAGATACTAGAAATACTGGAGATTACGGAGGGAGTACACTCACAAGATTTTGCTTCCTTGGTCTACTTCAAGTTGTCAATATAAATAAACCTCGATCATTTTTTAAAAATCCGACAAAAAAGTGCAAAACGGCAGGGAAATGCCTAAAAATCTTTTTTTTTGTTTATTTTCCCTATTCTTTGTAAACTTTAGACGATTATATTATTTATTAACAATATTTAAACAGCCAACAATAATTATGTACAAACATTTTTAAAGGCTGGAGTACAATACAATATCCTACAAAATATTCCTTTCATTAAAAATTGGGGGGCGGAGCCAAATAAATAGGCCTTTTCTTTACAACCATTTATGGATATTTACTGACCAGGTTGTGGTCAGGGAAACATTAAAGGAATACGTCCTTTGCTTTTCTTTTTAAGCTTTCAGAAGTCTGTAAAGGCATAGCTCTAATTTCATGGGCTGGGTTCATAGAATTTATCTATTTTTTTGTTTTTGTGTGCAAGCTGAACAACACTGCCCCACCACACCAGGGTGTAACTGTACTGACTGCTGTGTAATACTCTGCCCTCTGCTGTCTAAAAAATACAATTACAGCTAATAGATACTACAATATTACAGCTCAATAACAATAATAATAATAAATTAAATACATGTTCATAAATTTTGTCATAAATTTATTGTTGCACAATATACTAGTACTTGGCTAACAGTTGAAGAAAAGATACTTACCAATGATCAACATCAGCATCTTCAAACTGTCCGGCAACTGTAGAATTTGGGTCAATCTCCATTTCATCTACAGAACAAACACCAAGGCAGAAAGATTTCTGGGCTATTTACTAGGCCACAGGTTACTCATGATAACTGCATCGTACTCACAATTTACCCAGTACAACAGCACAGATTTCACAATTATCCACTTACAAAAATATACCGAACGAGGGTAATGAACAGTCCAGCGCCTAATCAAACATGGCGACTTGGTTTAGGATAGTTTCACTTAATGTAATCTATAATCACGAACCCCATGCAATTCAACAATGTATCGTTACGCCTGTCTCCAGAACAACCAAAAGAACTGAATAAAACGATATCGGGCAGGTTTAACGCAAGCAGAGAAGCATTTCTCAGTGAGTGAAAGTTACAGCAGCGTTGGAATTGAGAGTTTTCTTCCGTGCCTGGCTGGCTGCCTTGTTTCTATTGGGCTCACGCGGACATTCGTCTCAACGCGCTGCATTCACAACACTTCAAAAAAAGGGTTTTTAAGTTGCTGCCCAGTAGGACATTTTATGTATATAATAAGATATTTATATAAATACCCAGCCGATCCAATGAGTTCGCATCACTAACAGGCTGGAACAGCCAATCAGAAAGGCATCACGTCTCTGACATGCCTAGAGATAACACTCAAACGCACTTTAAAATGGGGCATGGACTGATGTTGCCAGAGGAACGGCTGATGTTAAATGGATAGTAACACTAATTCACCACAGACACCCTTGAAATAAAGAGTGTATACTCATCGACCCAAAAAGGGTGTTATTCAGAAGATTGCCTGTGTATAGACAATGATGGCCACCATATGGAGGATAATTTTTAAAACATGAATAAAAACCATATTGAATAAAGTTTCATGAGTGCAAATCGTTAATAATTTTTTTTCATACACCTTTGAAATTTGGGAGGTTTTAATGGCTCACCCTGTATTACATAGAAAACTTGGGGTCGTTTATCAAACAGGCTTTGGCTCACTACTGACACCTAGTGGTTACTTAAAAATGTGCGCCAAATGTGAGGCTTATGAAAGCTGATCGCTAGACTTGTTTATTAAGCGTTACTTTCTGCATCACTTCTACCTACAACTTACAAACAACCTTGCGAGATCACACACCTTCAAACCCAGTCGATGGCTCATCGGTGCGAACTCCGGCCATGTGAAACTGCTGTGTGACCGACTGAGCGAGCATCCCTTCAAGTCTTTGCAGTGTGGCCTGACCCTCTGTAGTCAGATGCTCCAAACCCTCTTCATATGTATAGAACGTGGGTATGTCACCTGGGCCTTGATGTGAACATCAGACAGAGAGAGACCTTAAGTATGTCTCTTAATGCATCATCGAAGAAAAACCAATTAAAAAACAGCATCGTTACCAAGGACGCCCTCTTCCTCTTCATACTCCTCCCCTTCAAAGTCCTCATTGTCAGAGTCTGCGTCCTCGGGGTCAGGGTGCAAAGCCTGGCAGTCGCACATGGTGGAAAACATGGACTCCACTGCAGCACAAGAACAGAGTTTAGTTCAGTTCTAGTTTAAATATTTAACTAATGCTCATATGGTTTAAAAATTAAATATTATCAACCACGGTAATCAGTGTTCAGCATCATTCTCGTTTGAATCTAACCTTTATGCCAGTATCTCACGGAGAGCCGAATACTGATGAACGGAGCAAAGAAATGTGGTATTTTTTGCCAAAGGTTGTAACATGGGCTGCTTAAACACTTTTTGGTTCGCCAAGTACTGAACACGGATTGGGTGGGGCAAAGGGTCCCAAACAGATCCAAACAGTGGCATAGGAAAGGCAATCGTAAGCACTGCGGCTAACGTATGCTAACCCTGGGTCTACACTGGGGCATGAAGTCCATGATCTCCACGATTTAAAAAAGTCTAAACCCTGGGAAACAGTTACTAATGTTCACCAACTGTCTTTCACAAATCTGTGTGAAATTGCTGCTAAACATCACTAAATGTTACTAACAACTACCGTCAACATGAAAATTGGCAAATCCAAAATTCAATGGATCCAAAACCCAGAATTCACAAAATTCATCAGCATCCGTCACTCCGTGAGATACAGGCTTAAGTACGCAATGTCTGGGCAAGAACGTTACCCCGCTCTCTGTGGCTCAGATATGTTTTTAAATCCTGTGTGTGCTTTTCCCCCTGAGTACACGAATATCTGCAGCCATGACTCAACCGGCTTTATTAACCTGAACCCCATCAACTGCTCTGTGGTGAGGACAGACTGTGTCTGAATGTTTATAGATGCTGGTTAGTAGGCTAACATTAGTTTGTGGAAAAAAAAAAAAAAAAAGAGGAAACGTTTACACGTGTACGGTTGCATTTTCTTGAGAAAGTTTTTAATATCATTCGACCTGGCTTGATCTTCTCAACCTTCCTTTAAAGCAAACCATCAAAAGAAACACACGTACACGAAGGCACTCACACACAGTCACTCACAAGCGGCTTTATCGCTGGGCACAAATCGGATCTCTGTGATGACCTCATCTTCGTCGCCGTCGTCACTCTCTTCTTCGCCTTCACTGCCTGGATCTTTTTCCTGCATCTCAGCCTCGTTCTCATCTGCTAATTCAGTCAAACCCATTAGAATCCCTCCGAACTAGGCTCTTTTTACTTACTATTTATTACTTATCTAGCAATGACATCTCTTTAAACCTGGGGTGTCCGATCTTATCCTCAAAGTATCAGTGTGGGTGCAGATTTTCACTTTAGCCAAGCAGTAGCCACACCTTCCACCTGTGTCATCTTGGTGAGATCGCTTTACTGTTGAAAGTTACACTTAAATAGCATAAAAATATGAGGAAATAATTAAATCAATCATTAAATCATTAAATAAAACTATTTCCTTTTAAAACCTTTTTCTGTTTTTTTTGTGCCAAATTTCACAACTGTGAAGCTTTTTTTACAATTACTGAAAATATCAGTAAAATTATATGAATTTAAGATATTCTGACTGTTAACAGTGAAATTTTCAGGGTTTTCGAGCTGCCTTGGCTTTCACTGCCTCCATTTTGAGATCTTAAAGTGGTCTCACCAACATAGCTGCCACCTGACTTCAAAATTAAAGCACAAATGTGCATCCTATTATACTAGATCAGTAATTGAAACAGGTGGAAAGTACTACTGCTTGGTTGAAGTGAAAACCTGCACCCACACCGGCCCGGTGTGGATAAGATTGGACACCCCTGCTTTAAACCCCAAACCCCCACCACGAAAATTATTATTTTTTTTAATTCCTAAGGATCTGACAGTGGTGCAGAGTGCAGGGATTCGCTTGCCTACCATTTAGTTTTTTGTTGACCATCACATAAAGATGCTCCTGTGGATACGCACTCAGGTCGCGGGAGATGGCGTGCAGGCTGATGGAGGGATAATCCAGAGAAAAACCCATTCCAGAGCCATTAAACCATGACAGACACCTGACAAGGGAGTACAACAGTTCAGATAGTGATTCTTCAGATCCTTTAATAGCTCACGTCCAGTATAAAGCCGGTTCACACAGGAAGCGATGTCGATGATCACACACAAAATGGACGACGAGGGGAAAAATTTTCTCAAGCATCACGCTGTGAGCAGGCGAGGAATTCAACTTAGAGGAAGTTTCATGCAACAAAAAACAAAGCTTAAAACTACTGTTCAAAAATACTTATTACGTATTTATAAAGTAAAAAGTGTAGTATAAATTGAATAGAAACATGGAGGTGCAAGAACTTTAAAGAAATCTATGCAATCTGGTAGGGAATAACTCTGCTTGTTAGCCACAAAGCCATAAAGTACTTGTGTGGGTTTCCTCCATGTAGTCCAGTTTCCTCCTACAGTCCAGAAACATGCACATTAGGCTAACTGGTTAATCCAAATTGCCCATAGATGGGAGTGTGAATGTTGGACTTACAATGGCCTAACGAGGTGTTCAGGGTGTGCCCCGCCTTCGCCCAGTATTGGCTGAGATAGGCTCCAGCCTCCTCATGAGCCTGATAGGATTAAGGGGTTCGGCAAATGAACGAGTGACAACATTAACACGTGTAACAGATGTGTGTGCGCCTTTCTAACACGCCTAATAAGACAATTTAATGAAAGTTTCAGAAGAAAAAGCAAGAAGGTTCCAGGTTCGAGTCCCAGGCACGGCCATAGTGCTTGCATGTTCTCCCTGTGCTTGCGTGGGTTTCCTCCGGGTAGTCCAGTTTCATACCACAGTATAAAGACATGCACATTAGGCTAACTGGCTGTTTCACAAAATGTCCCTAGGTGTGAATATGAATAGTTGTGTGTGAGTGTGATGGTCCTGCGATTGTCGTGCGAGCTGTTCAGGGTGCACCCCGCCTTCACCCAGTGTTCTGAGATCTGCTCCAGTCTCCCAGCGACCCCAATAAGTGACTGAGAATGGAGTCATGATGTCGTTACTTACGATTCAGCGACATACAGCGTCCCTGTTCCGAGTCCTTTACCGTCTAACACCGCTGTAGTCTCGGCCTGCTGGTGCCGCACTCCCTCAGCAGGAGGAGACAAACGTTTTAACAAAACCATATTTTTTTTTAAAGCTGAGTACAAACCCTCTTCTGTCCTCCGCAGTGATTTCTCAAACCTCTCTAGCTCGCCTCAGTGACCCGAATGCTAACAACAACAATAACAACAAGATGCTAGGTGGTTAGCTACTGCTAACCATAAAATAGCAACTAGCGGGGTTTTTTTTGTCTAAAAATGTTCAAGCTTTACTTTTGCTCAGAGGTTCACAATAACACTAACTAGAAAGAGAAAAAGGTTTTGCAAATAAACTGTTTGTGGATAAATCACCAACGCTACGCTAACGTATCTCTTGCACGCGCGCGACATGAGCTCCGGGGTGCGTCTCAAATCACAACGTAGTGCCCTACATATTTCTGCATACATCAGCCGAGTCCTTCAAAATTCTTTAAAATGGAGGAGCTATTATGTAAAACATTGCTTAATATCATGCTCACTCGCTCATTTGGGTCGCGGGGAGGCTAGAGCCTATCTCAGCCGACACTGGACGAAGGCGGTGTACACCCTGAACAGCTTGCCAGAGCATCGCAGGGCCGAGACACAACCGTTCACACTCAGATCCTCACCTAGGGGCAATTTGGCACAGCCGATTAGCTTCGTGTGCGTGCCGTAGGATTGTAGGAAGGAGCCTGTGCAAGTACAGGGAAAACATGCAAACTCCACAAAAAAATGGTGGGACTCGAACTCAGGACCTGCTGGCTGTGAGGTGGATGTGCTAAACAATACATCTCCGTAAAGTCTTAATGATGTACAGTTGCTTGAAATTGGTTTTAGATTGTAACATTTATGTTTCACAGGGGTGGTGTAGTGGTTAGCGCGTCTGCCTCACAGCGAGATGGTCCTGGGATTGAGTCCCGACGTTTTGTGGGAAGTTTGTATATTCTTATTGTGCTTGCAAGGGTTTTCTCAGGGTACCCTGGTTTCCTCCAGCAGTCCACGCACATTAGGTTATATAGCTGTTTCAAATTGTTCCTAGGTGTATGAGTGTGGGCCCAGTGTTAGGATGCTGGCTTACTGATATGAAGGGTGGGGGGGTTCAAGCCCGACTATCACAGAGCTGTCACTGCTGTCTCCAAAGTGCAGCTAACTGGGTTACAAGGCCAGCCATGTCTCTTACTGTCTGTGGTGAGAAGCGTATATAAGAACCACTGCCGTCTTTCATAAAGAGGCTGCATTGCCGTCAGCGTGTTTCTGCACTGCAATGGTCTGGTGAGCTGTCCAGAGTATACTCTACCCTCGCCTAGAGTCGCCTGAGATGGGCGCCGGCCTCCAAGAGACCCTAAGAAAGATTAAGCGGTTCAGAAAATGATTGTGTGAGTGTGGATACTTGTGTGTGTGTTGGCTCTGGGATGGACTGGCGAGCTGTTCAAGGTGTACCCCGCCTTTGCCCAGAGTCTGCCGAGAGGTTCGAACCACCCCGTAATCCCAGTAGGATTAAGCGGTTCGGTAAACGAATGAATGAATGTTTTTACATGACATCGATTTCGTTGCTAAACTTTAAACTTGACTCTTACTTCCTTATTAAACGTCACCAAGTACATAGGCTAGTAAACAAATACTCGGTTTGAGACGCACCCATCGCAGTTTCTTTTTAATTGACAGCAGGAACAAGTAGAGAAAGCACTTCCTGTAGAGTTTAAACCTTAAAAAGGATATCCACTGCCCCCTTCAGCTCCAGAAGTGCTACAACAAGACAAAGGTCAAATATGAATCTGACTTCAAATGTTAATAATAATAATAATAATAATAATAATAAAAATAAATAAACAAATAGATCAATGTTTGCTGAAGCTGTAAGAGACGAAGAGACTTTATTACACAGACATATGCTTAGCATGTTTATTTAAGTTTTTGAGTCGTTATGTACTGAGACTGAACATTAGAACAATAAAATATAAGTAACACTCATTCCAGTTGAACAACTTTACAGCAGACAAAGGCCACATTCACCGGGACTCTAGACTTGGTTCATGTGGTGTGTACCTGGAATGATTTGGTAGTGTTGGGTTTCAAATAACCAAGTAGAGCACACAGCACAGTTTTGAATGAACAGGAGGGGGAGAGCAAGAAGAGGGTATTGTTTAAAGTGCTTTCGAACGAGAGTCGAAACCATCTAGTGCTGGGTTGGGCCATCTGGTACAATTAAAGGTGCTTAGATAAGTGCTTTCAGTCAAAAAGGTTCACTTAAGCCTAAGGGCAAGTCTACAGGCACATACATTTTATACAGTATCTTAAAAAGAAATCAGGGAGAACAAAAAAATAAATAAATAATGTATGGACAGAATTAAAGGTGCAGTGTGTAGCATTTCAGAGAGTCTATTAGCAGAAATTAAGTATCAATAAATACATTTTCATTAATCTATAATCCTTAAAAAAAATCATTTAAGTTTTTGGGAAACTTTGAATATCTCTCTATCTTGCATTTATTTATTTATTTATTTATTTAATCTTCATATACTATTTCCCTTGGCTCTGCATTTCACCCATCCAAAGAGAGCGCACACACACACGGCAGTGGGCACCAACACTGCGGCGACCTGGAGAGCGGTTGGTGGTTAGGTGTCTTGCTCAATGGCACTTCAGCCATCAAGAGCTCACTCTCCAAGCCACCAAACGGCTAACCATTAGACTACAGTTGCCTCCTTGCAACACCATGTTTCTAGAGTAGCCCAAACCACACAGATTTTGAAGTGGAGGGGTCGGGAATGAAATCTCAGTTAGCTGCAATTTGTAAAACCACCACTAGACGACACTGAATCTTACACACTGTACCTTTAAGTACTTGAAGCGACCCTTTTTTTGGATGCAATCGAATTCTGGGAATCAATTCAAAACATACGCAGCTTTAAATTATAATAACAAAATATCAGAAACGAGCGACCGTCTCCTAATATGATCATAAGACGTACTACGTTCTTATAGCAGCTGTATACTGTGTGTATGGATGTAATTTCCATTAAAGCGGCTAATTCGCTTCAACTAAAGTCTATGTCTTGATATTCTCCGGCACTTTTATCTGGCGAAACACTTCAATACGTCAAAATGTGTTCAGATGTCTTCGAATCAGACTCTTCTTCAACTCATGGATGAATTAAACACAGGCTGGCATCGAGGATTGTTATTCAAGATTAGCAAAAAAAAAAAAAAAAGTGTTTTCAAACAGATTCCTCACAGAATCTCCTTCTCATATAAAATAACCCTTTTAGTTCTTTTTTTTTGTTGCTTTTGTTGTTTTGTTTTTTTTACAGAGAATAAAACTGAAAACATTACTAAACCACGGCTTTGAAAAGGTGCTAGCATACAAGCAGAAAATGTACAGTGTCTCTCTACAGGCTGATAGAAGCTTGTGTTAGACAGATGACACATTACTGGCCTTACAAATGACAGTGCTTTACTTTCCGAAGAACAGTTAGTGTACATGGATTACCGAAACACGCACATCCTGATTTTCCCTGAGTCATTAAGGACTGTCTGTCAGTGCAAACTTGCTCAGTAGACATCCCTACTAACCTTTTTTTTTTTTAAAGCTATATCTATTTGGCTTAATGTAGTGCTTAGCATATAAACAGATTTTTGTTACACAATATAATAGAACTGAAGTCCTAGCTAACATTAGCTAGCTAACTACTTCATTAGCAAACTAGCAATCGCAATCTAGATACATTATTTTGTGCGACTATAAACTAGAGACGGCATGGTGGCGTAGTGGTTACCATGTCCACCTCACAGCAGGAAGGTCCAGGGTGTGGTGTTTCTGTGAGGAGGTTGTTTGGGTTTCATTGGGGTACTCTGGTTTCCTCCCACAGTCTAATCAGGCTAATTGGCTGTTCCATAGGTTTGATTGGTGGTGTGTTTTGGTCCTGTGATGGTCCTGTGCGAACTATTCAAGGCGTACCTCACTTTTTGCCCAGTGTGAGCTGAGACAGGCTCCGGCCTCACCGTGACCCTTATAGGATTTAAGCAGTTCGGAAAATGAGTAAATGATTATAAATGAATACATCGACTGAGGCATTCCAGTCGTCGTCGTCGTCGTTCTTAAAGGAGTTCTCGATGCTATGCTGGCGAGACGTGGTGTTCTATTGTTGAAGCTACAGACACTCGTTCAACTTATTCTATGTTTACATTTACAGAATTTGTCAGACACTCTTATCCAGAAGCATCCATTTTTATACAACTGAGCAGCTGAAGGTTAAGGGTCCGGTTAAGTTGCTCAAGGGCCAGCAGTGGTGATAGTGGTGATTGAACCGCTGACCTTCGGATCAGTAACTGAGGGCCTTAACCACTAAGCCACTGACCTATAGTTATAGGACTTATTACCAAGCTAGTTATGTACTCACAGTTAGCTATTACGATGATATCTGCCGTCGTTACGGTATAATAATCTAGCTATTCGGGCTAAGTTAGGTTAGATACACACCACAACCCAGCACCGTCCAATTCTCAACTCTGATTGGTTAATTTATTTAACAGTCATTCTGGCTGTAATTCAAATCGCAGGTTTTATAGTAACCGTGTTGGTCACAGTGTACTCGCGGGGATGAGTAATATGAACGTGTGTATTATCTAAACCTTCTTGCATCCAGACTTCAGTGCATTCTGATTTCTCTGTAATGTGACAAGCTGCGTTTTTTTCTCTCACAGTGGACAAAAAAAAGGAGGTGGGTAAGGGAACGTCATCATATAGCTGCCATAATGGAAGTGCTAACAAGAAGTAACCTATGGGAAGTGTTATAGAAGGATAAAAGTAAAAAGATAAAAGATAAAAGGGTTATCCCCCTCACCGTTGTGTATTTTCTTAGAATGGTACATCCCAAATCATTTTATTCATTATACAACATCCTCCTTCACCACATTCTTAAATAACAGCAAACTAGCCTTTGCTAGCTAACTTAAGCCAAGACTTTGATTTATTTTTGTATTTTATTAAGGGCGTCATGGTGGCGTACTGGTCAGCACTGGGTTCAAGCCTCACAGTCGGTGACGCTGTTTGTTTGTGGAGTTTGTAAGTTAATCTTGAGGGTTTCCTCTGGGTGATCCAGTTTCCTCCCACAATCTAAAAACGTACACATTATGCTAACTGGCTGTTCCAAGTCACCCCTCGGTGTGATTGGTTGCTTGATCGCTGAGCTGTTCTAGATGTACCCCAGGGTACAGCCTTTCGCCCAGGGTCAGCCGGGGTCAGCTCCAGCTTCCCGCGACCCTAAACAGAACATGGCAAGAGGATACCGAATGTATTTCATTTATACAATCTGGCCCATAAAAGAGATATTTAGGTAATACCAAATGACCTTTATGGAAGTGACAGGTTACTACGTGTGTGATTATTCGCAGTAACCTGTACGTACCCGGGTGGACTACAGTAAGGGTCATTTGCGGATGATTCAAGTTTAGAGTACGGGAGGAGATTCTTATACATGAATGAGCTGTTTTCTTTTCTTTTTGCAGGCATGCTGGTAATATAGCAACACGTTTTGGTTAAAAGTCTTCCAGTGTAGCTGGTCTTTACCCTCGGACCCGTCCATGAGTGTGACTGGTGAAAAGAGTCTCTATCAGCTGTGTTTATGAAGAACACGATTGGAAAGATCCGCTACACTGTTGTTTCCGAAGCTGCACTATTTTATTAAAAAATTATAAAAAACATTTTAGTCATAAGAGAGAGAGAAAGTGAGAGAGAGAGATAGTAAAGTTTAAAAAAAAATACCAAGGATTCATTTGAGAAATGAAAAGACTCTCTAAACGATTCACCAAAAACGAACCAGAATTACAAGCACTAGCAGACCAGCTGGGCAATTTAGTCCCGACTGTTCATTCATTAATTTGTATATTTATTATTTCGCCAAAATAATACGTTTTTTTTTTGTTTTTTTAAATGCCAAGGAGTCATTTGTGAAATGAAATAGTCACCTATCTAAATGACTCACTAAAAATGAACCGATATTACAAGTACTACTGGACCAGTTTGGCAATTTAGACCCAACCGAGTCCTTGCGGTTTCATTCTGTAATTTGTGTATTCATTCTTTCACCGAAAGAATAAAAGTTTTAAAAAACGCCAAGGAGACATTAGGAAAATGAAAGAGTCGACTTTCTAAACTACTCACTAAAAACAAACCAAAATTACCAGCACTAGCGGACCAGCCTGACAATTTAGGCCCGGCCGAGGCCTTGTGGTTTCATCCATTCATTCGTGTATTCATTCTTTCCCCGAACCGTTTACTCCTACTTGGGCTGTAGGGCACTTGCCCGTCCATCACAGGGCCGATACACACAACCATTCACACTCTCACTCATACCTAGGAGTGATTTGGAACAGCTACTTAGCCTAATGTGCATCTCTTTAGACCGTAGGAAAGAAACTGGAGTACCTGGAGGAAACCCGCGCAAGCACGGGGAGAACTCCACACAAAAACACCCCCGCCTCGCACAGGGCCTTTTCGCGGTGAGGCGGACGTGCTAACCACTACGCCACCGTGCCCAGCACCCACTACCACCCCCACCCGACTCTCCATAAGAATTAAATTCAGACCAGATAAGGACTCTATGTTTCGTTGTCATTATTTTCTAAAAAGATCCGTAGTGTCTTGAGTCTAAATGAATTTGAAATATTACACTGTGGAATTCAAATCATGACTCGGATCCAATAGGAACAAGGTTAGCTCGAGTTAGAGACACTAATGCAGCCGTGTCATGTGATCAAGTTTGCGACTGCTTGATCAAATGCGACCTTAAAACTGTACACCTTCCGCTCATAAAAATCAGGATGTGCACCGAGACCCTGCTCTACATCAGACACGTGCGTGATGTACGTAACTAAAGTGTGTCCAGACCTCACAGGAAAACTGCTCTGGAAGCTTGGATTGGTCCAGTACACTCAAAAACACACACACAAAAAATTAAAGGCAATGAGAAAATAATATCTGAAATTTCTTCATCACATCACGATAACTGTTCGCTGTCAAAAACAAAGTTAACAAAGTCTGTAGGGGCGGTGAGGTCGTCCTCCTCATCCTCGTCTTCCTCCTCGTCCTCCTCTTCGTCTTCCTCCAGTGCTGAAGATCTCGGAGGAAGCAGGCCGTTGTGCTTCAGCGTCGAGTCCTTCAGGCCTCTTCTGTGTGCCCTCGCGCTCTCCTCCCTACAGTCTAGAACTGCGCCTCCATGCTTTCCGCCCGCTTTTCTCACCGGCCTTTTCTCCACGCCGTCCTCTTCTTCCTCGTCCGATTCGATACGGTTCAGGCTTTTACGGGGCGGCCTCCTTTCCTCGTCGGACACGCCGGCATCTCCTTCCTCGTCCGATTCCTCCTCTTCCTCACTCGTACTTTTTGATGGTTTCAGTCTGAGCCGTTTGTGCCTCTGTTTGGAGTCTTCCCGCGTCGACTGCCTCTTTCTGCCTCGATGTCTGCTCCTTGAGTCAGACTCTTCCTCGGGCTCCGAGTCCTTAGAAACAACAGACGCTAGAATAAAAAAAACAAAAAAAACCACAACAGTTCGATTAGAATGACATTAGACGTTTTAATTGATACGTATCTGATATATTATTTACGTATATATGTACACAAATTGCATTTAACGCATTTCAATTTTATTTACACAATGGCGTTGTTTAATTCTGTAATCTGATTGGCCAGGTGTTGAATAATTCATCTGATTGTCTCTCATCAAGCAGGCGTAGTGACGTAGAGGTTAGCACTTCCCCCTCACAGCAAGATGGTCCTGGGTTCGCGTCTGGGACATCAGAGGACGCTTCTGTATGAAGTTTGCATGTTCTCAACATGCGTGCCTGGGTTTCCTCCGGGTACTCCGGTTTCCTCCCATTGTCCAAAGACATGCACATTAGCCAATTTTTAAATGACTCCTAGGTGTGTGTGTTGCCCTGTGATGGACTGGCGAGTTGTTCAGGGTGTACCCCACCTTTGCCCAGAGTCGGCTGACATAGACTCTAGGCAACCTGTGATCCGGGAAGGATTAAACAGTTCAGCAAATGGATGCGCAGCGACATATTTCCTTCTCCATCAGCCGTGATAGTGACCTGAACTTGTTCTTTTGTTTCCATTGGCTGGACTGTGTTGGATTACAAATGTATAGAATGTTAAATCTAGGTTCCAGCGTGACAGTGTACAAACAACAACCTGATCCTGAACGTCAACAAGACCAAAGAGATCATTGTGGACTTCAGGAAGATCCAGCCCAGCCACGCTCCTCTGCTCATCGACAACACGGCCGTGGAGGTGGTCATCAGTACCAGTTCCTCACTCGGTCTGTGAACACTGCGTCTCTGGTTAAGAGGGATCCCGCCCATCCTCACTACGTTCTACAGGAGTACTGTAGCCTCTCAGCGATGTGTGTCTCGGGCCAGAAACATCATCAAGGACGCCTCACACCCCCACCACAGACTTTTTTCACTTCTGTTCTCCGGGAGAAGATTCTGCAGCATCCGTTGCAGAACTACAAGGTTGAGGAACAGTTTCCCCCCCCAGGCCATCAAACTCCTAAATTCATAGATTGCACAGATCCATAGTCTGTTCTACTCTCTGCACTACTGCAACTTTAAACCTCAAATGATACAGTTTTGCCATTTGCACTACATTCTATATATTTAGCACATATTCTGCAGTTTTTGCCATTTTCCAACAGACTGTCACACTGTTCTAATTGCATATTTTTATACTGTGTACATTGCTTTTTATTATATATTTATATAATACTATATAAATATTTTTTTTCTTAATTAAAAAAATATATATAAATACTGTCTATATTTCGTATACTCATAAATTTCATATATTCATGCCAATCATTTTTCATCTCCTATCCTGTAGCGAGCAAATGCAGCGACATTTCGTTGTGTACACACCTGTATATCTGAATGACAAATAAAGCTACGTCTAAGTCTGAGACATTAACATCTTGTCTGTATGTACTTCCGGACCATAAGTTAGATGTGAATGCTAAACTCAAGGCCAGGCCGTGCCTTTGCCTCTATGATAATACGAAGGGCTGGGCGACACTGTCAGGAAGGTGGATTAGCACCTATTATACATTTGAATGACACTGTTATGCCGATGAGATCAGGGCTGGGGAGATTCTCTTACCGGGCTTATTCCTGTCCTACATTTGCATGCTTTCTTCAGATTGTCTACCTCTATGTATCCCTCTCCCTCGCAAAGTATAAATTCTACAGTGAGCTTAAGTCAGGCTTGGATGACTACGGCAAACCTACGGTCAGTTCTCAACAAAGAGTAATTCCCGTTTGAAAGATACCCCGACGTCTCCTGGTCTCTGGGTCGACAAGGAAAGGAAAACGTTTCTAACAGCTGCATGCAGCAGACACCAGTCTACGATAACACAATATCGGGCAGCGCTGAGCTGTTTGTCGCCTGGGAAATGGAGGAGTGCCAAACATACGGCTGCACAAACAACAAGTGCATAAATCACGCAAAACATAACATCAGCACACGCCGTACTCTGAAAACGTTTCCTTTTGAACGCAATTCAGTATTCAACAAAGACCACTTCAACCCGACCTGCTATTGGCGTGACCTCCAAACTTTTACGTCCAAAACCGTACACTGTTGCTACAGAATCCATTCATAAAAAGTCAAAGGGTGATGATGGACAGGGGCAGCCCCTCGCCAAAAGGAACCTGTAAAAGGTAAGAGCCTTTAGAACAGGGGGAGTTTGATCACCTAAAATGGTCCTCACTGCTTTTTTACTTGCGCTGGACGACCCGGCCCGACGAGTTCACTTCACTTCTGGGGAAAAAAATGGTTGTTCCGCATTGGTTCAGACCCCCACTAGTAACCCACCAGATAAAATTGGCCAGTTTTGTGCTTTTTATGATCATTTATGTTAAAACAAGCTCTGTACCGCGTAAACGTATTACATTATGCATTAATTATACTCAATACTGTAAATAATGAAATGACTGAAGACGCTAAAATTCAGAACACTTACAGGATACAGGGTGAAAACTTAAAAAAAAAAAAAAACTTACAGCTCTCAGTTTAACAGTAGACCGTCTCCCTGCTAATCAGAGCAGATACCCGAAGTTCGGACAGTAAAACGGAGTGGGAGGCGGACTCACTATTAGAACTGGAGATTCGGCGGCGATGTGGCGCCTGGATAGCTTTCCGTTCGGATGCTTTATGCGATCCCTCTGACTCAGACGTCTCGCAGTAGTTGATCTGGGCTTTTTGACTGCGCCGTGACCTCCTTCTGCTCAGATTTACATCGCTTTCACTGACCTCACTGGAGCCCTCCGTCTCTACAGCAGAGGAAAGAGAAGAAAGGAGCCCTCGTGCCGTCAGTACAACTTTAACTAAATCCAACGTTTACTTAAAACCACACTTAGTTTTACAACAGTAACAACCCGGAGAAACGCTCATAGTCTGCGTGGAGTTTATTAATCATGATGTCCGTTGTATCAGGGTTTCCTCTGGGCTCTCTGGTTTTCTCCTCCCTCAGAAAACAATAACATAAGCTGGATAGTCTTGTGCTAAATTTCCCTTAGATGTAAAGGTACATGTACATGGTACATGGGCTGGTATCCCCACAACAGGCTTCAGATCCACCGCAACCCCGACCATAATAAAGCTTACTAAAGATTAATGAATGAATGAAGAACGCTACAACTTCTGTTACTACTATTATCATCATTAATACCGTTACTAATATAGGCGGCACGGTGGCGTAGTGGTTAGCGCGTCCGCCTCACAACAAAACGGTTAAGGGTTCGAGTCTCGGGTTTGAGTCCCGGGCTCAGGGGTTTCTGTGTGCAGTTTGCATGTTCTCTCTGTGCTTGCATGGGTTTCTTCCAGTTATTCCGGTTTCCTCCCACAGTCCACAAACAAGCACAGTAGGAAAAACTGTCTGTTCTATATTGCCCCTAGGTGTGACTGTAAGTATTGTCATGTGATCTGGAGAACCGTTCAGGGTGACCCCGCCTCCGACCCAGTGTCGGCTGACATAGGCTCCACATATACAAATAAATATATTATTGGAGATTCATACATACGCTTGTTCCTACTAGGGTCACGAGGAGGCTGAAGCGAACAACTCGCCAATCCAACACCCAAGCGCTCACACCTAGAAGCAATTAGGAACGGCCAATTAGCCTAATGTGCATGTCTTTGGGCTGTGGGAGGAAACCGGAGTACTCACTCAGGCATGAGAACATGCAAACTCCACACAGAAACACCCTCGGCGAGCCCGGGACTCGAACCCAGGACCTTCTTGATGTGGGGCGGACGTGCTAACATTACGCCTCCATAATACATCATCATCATCATCATCATCTTCCGCTTGGTCTGGGGTCGGGTCGCGGTGAAGTCACTCGAACATTATGCGTGTTCTAAGTTCCAGATCTTTAGGGCATATAAAACTATTTGAGAATACACACCCATCTCTTCCTCCTCCTCCTCTTCCTCGTCTTCCTCCTCCTCTTCCGAAGACCCTCGGTGACGTCGTACTGCGCATCTGCGCGTCATCCTCTTGGTTCTCTGTGCTCGGACATGCTTGGCCGTTCTCTTGGTTGGAGGAAGACGGTCTACGCTGCTGGAGATGCTCGCTCTGTCACTCCCATCCCAGGACGCGGCATCGGCGTCGCTGGCTCCGTCATCCCCCGACACCACGAAATCATCCTCCTCCATACTGGGCTCAAGGAAAGGGGACGGGAGAAATAGCGCAGAAAGGCGTGATTACTCATGTTAACGCGGTGTGATGTCTCTCTCGCTCTCATCATAGAAATCCTCACCTATCGCTGATCTGAAACTCGTCCTCGCTCTCTTCCTCGTCCAGCGTGCTTTCGCTGTCCAAATCATTCAGTCTCCGGCGACGTTTCCTCTTGCGCGGAGCGGGAGTTTTCACCGGTTGTCGGATGTCTTTGGTTACCTCCTTCTCGTCCTGGTCTGTAAGAGCGCCCATATCCTTCGCCAGATCCACATCTATGACGAACGACACAAAATGCGACAACTTGTTTACAGGATAATGAACAGACTGACATCATTCCACTCGCATTTATTTCCCCACCTCCGCCGTCTGAATTCTGCACGTCCTCCTCAATAGCTTCATCGATCGCTTCGTCAAAATCGTCAAACCTGGTGATTATAAATAAATAACTCAAATGGGATATAAATCAGGATGGACTGTCAGGGTGGATTTCAGTGGCACAGCCTTTCACCTGTAACTAATGGACTTTCGCTTCCGTGTCGATCTCCTTTCCAGGTTCTTACACTTCTTTGCACCTTTTTTCTTTTCTGGTTTTCCTTCCTCAGCTTCAGCATCCTGCAGGTAAGACGAAGGAATAGATTATGAATCTGGCTGCTCAAACTATTCATCCAAGAGATGAAACTTAAAGGAATCGTGTTTCCAAGTTCATCAAGATCAAGGTGTGATACGCTCTAACGCACTCTATTACGATGCGATACGATTTCCACGTTCTATTATGTCAAATCACAAGTCGTGGCAAGATTTCTAAGTCAAAAATTTTGTCACCATAATTACAATTACACTCAAGACCATCACGACTAGACCAAGTTCCCTCAAGACCATCACGACTAGACCAAGTTCCCTCAAGACCATCACGACTAGACCAAGTTCCCTCAAGACCATCACGAC
>JBCNYG010000001.1:72181335-72211867 GCA_039654305.1 Porochilus rendahli | reverse complement strand
ACGCACACACACACATACGCGCGAACACACACACACACACACACACACACACACACACACACACACACACACACATACACATACACACACTCTCCCTCTCTCTCTCACACACACTCTCCATCACACTCTCTGTTTCTCTCTCACACACATACACACAAATTCTCACACTCCTTGGGGAAATTTAGACTGGCCAATCCGGCTGTGTTTTGGAGTTTGGAAATTTCTACAGCCCAGATGAAACCCACATGGACACAGGAATAACAAACCTCCATTCAGACAGTCAGTAAAGCTCAGAATCAAACGGGGACCCTAGAGCTGTGAGGAGACACCGCTACACAGTTCACCACCATCATGCCCAGTACATTCATCATATAATTCAGGATATAATCATCTATCATTCTTATAAGCATTCTTAAACAGTTTTCAAACTTTTTCCTCACAGTGAAAAATCATTTGTAAATAGCGTAAATATTTTCGAGACTGTTCATAATTGCTAGCTCCTTTCTAAGCAGCACCTTAAGGATGTCAGCCTTGCACTCCATGGACATTTCTGGGTATCCTTTCCTGTCCAGCTCCCACGCCCAGGTACTGTTGAACTCCTGACACACCTACGTTAAATAAAATATAGACAAGTTAAGATTTAATACAAGATGTAGCATAGAAAAATAAAAAACTGAACGCTACACATACACCTAGAAGATGTGTGGATTTAATGCTATGTAGTAAAAGTTTTATTTACCTTCACAAGATACTTCTCCCATCTGTCTGATGTCACTGACTTGCCAAGTTTGCGAAGTAATTTGACATGGAGTTCAATGAGCGGTTGCGGAACTGCAGAGTCCCAGAAAGATGATCAATAAATCAATAACACCAACAATGATTGACATGCAAATTCATACATACAGCTGAATGCAAAACTTTTTATACCCTTAAGACAAATACATTTAGCATGATCCTTTCAACGTTGTTAAAAAACTAGGTATATTTTACTTCAAGTAGTACAGAATCTGTTTTGTATTACCGAGCTAGAAACCCAGTTGTGTTAGCTATTGGGTAATCATTTAATGGTTGTAGTAGTTTAGCCTCATCGTCATGAGGAAGCAACAAGGGAAGCTGTTTCACACAGGTGTGTGGCTCTGGAGGGTGTAAATTGTAAATTTGTTGCTGATAAATCAGCATCAGCATCATGATTAAACTACGGGCGGCATGGCAGCATAGTGGTTAGCACGCCCACCTCAAAGCAAGAAGATCCTGGGATCGAGTCCCAGGCCTGGGAAGAGCCTTGTGGCAACACTAGGAGAATTAGGCAGTTCAGCAAATGAATGAATGAATGATTGATAAAACTATGAGAGCAAAAATGTACATTAATGTGTAATTCATCATAGGAGGTGTACAGGAGTCTCTGGTAATTAGTTTTTAGGTATTTTTTAAAATTACGCTAGGTTGTTAACCTGCATTATTATTATTATTATTATTGTTGTTGTTGTTGTGCTATTGATGCATGACATCATACATGAAATAATTACAGTGTTATAAATATGTCATAAACCAATATTACAAGATTATCTGAGAAAAGCAATGCCATGTCAGCCTGGACAAAGTACAGTAAAATTGATGTGTGAAACAAAATTTATATTTCTGCCAAAATGATAATTATTATTATTATTATCATCATCATTATTATTATTATTATTATTATTATAGCATAAAAAAGGAAGTTCGATTAGGAAGTTGTGCGCATGCGCAAAAAGACGGCCGGTGGCTCGGTCATGTTTGTTGCTAGCTAAAAAGTGACTGTAGATAATTTTAAACCTGATTTTAAAAAAGTGTTTACACTCAACACAACCCTAAAATGTGCTTAATTTATGATGTGGTCATTGGAAAACCGCGGTTAGTGAATGTCAGTGTGTATTCTGATGAAATATTTGCTTCAGGTCTGGATGTAGAGTTAAAAATATTACAGTATAAGCAGCAGCAACAACAAACCTGAGAGAATAATTCCACCCGACAGATAGCTAGTAGTAATGAGTTGCTAGTTCATGTGGAAATTAACGTATAAACATATCCTCTACTGAAACACATAAACCAAGAAAGGGTATGTTGTCATTTGTGGGGTGTATTCTGAGATTACATCCCAGATATTGGCCTTCTACTAGCCTGTTATAACGGAAGACCAAATCCAGAAACTAGCATGCTAGCTTAGAGCTGTATCTCAGCCCTTCAGCTAGCTACTGTAGTACAGTTCCCTGCCCTAATACACCTGATCCCTTCCCTTTAATAACTCCTCCACGTTGTTACAATGTCTGAGAAGATGACATGTAGAGTCAATGCGGGACAACACACTGAACTACAACACCATGATGATGATGATGGAGAGACCCTCTGTATACCCATCCCCAACGACGCAGTAAAATGTCCCCCCTCACCTGATGATGTATCCTGCAGGTATTCCTCCATCTGCGGGAAAGTCATCTCGGGCAGATCCAGAGCAGCACCGTACCGCTCTAAAAACGAGCACACAACGGCAAAGCTCGGACATAAACCCGGAGGAAGACCCGTTGGAGCTACCGGAGCAGCCATTTTCCCTACCCGGGTTACAGTATGGAGTGAGATTAAAGCTAGGGAGGACCGAGGCCTGCCCACAATTCACCGCGACAGGGAAAACATCATTACCAGATCGCAGTGTGGATCACTCGGTGGTTACAACTTTCAGAAAATGCGTCATGCATAAACCGATTTGGTGATGAAAGTGTTGTGGCTACCAATAATCCAGCAATCAAGGCAGCACCGGTAACGTTAAATTAGTGCTGCGCCGCTGAAATACCACAAATTCCATTATAACGTTTCCTCATTTTTATCACTGAACAATATTAATGAATCAATAATTACTCTCATGAATCCTTGCCTACAAGGAAGAGGATGGAAACCATGCCGTCTCCAAGTGGGCGTTATCTTTCTCCCACCGGTATTTTAATAAACCCCGCCTTCCTGTGCTGCCATCGGCTCGCTGTGAATCTGTCCAATCAGCGGCCTGCCTGCGTCAAGAGTAATAACCAATAGAATCCATAGGTGTGTTCCAACGTCATCATCCGTACCGGAAGTAAATTTCCAATGAGAGGAATGAGCTACGGAGTTTTATGGATACTGAAACAAAACGAACGTAATGTTGCTAAACTCAGTATGTTAAAAACACAATATTAAAACGATACAAGTAGTAAGAAACTAAATGTCGCGATGAGGTGTGAAAACGCAACGACTTGATATTTGTAGTCCATTTATGCGAACTACAAGTCCAGTGGGGCATCGTGAGACCGTGTTGCGATGATGTCACATCCGGGCACTTTGTTTATACGACGTCACTCGTTCAATTATTACCGTTAACAATATCATTGTATTGTTATATTACTAAAATATAGTGAGTCCCAGGGCATTCTAGTATAAACTAGCAACACACCAGCAAAAGTCGTTTGTAATACTCCAAAAGATTAATGAGCACCTGATTGGCTGCTGGTTGTGACGTAAGGCGAGTAGGCGTGTCAGGGAGTCCCGGCCATATTTATTATTAGTATATGTCGGCAGTCCAACCACGGTAAAGTTACATATCCAAGGCAAGAGGGTTCAATCAAGGAAGGTGAATCGCTGTATTTTGGGGTAGACAATATCTTACTATGCATGAAATCACTCTGATGTCTTTTCCTGTTGTAATTGTAGTAAATTCTTAATACAAGTCTTATCATTTGATAGGTCAAATCGTAAACTCGTATTTATTTAAGTTACAGAAGGGAAACGGGGAAGCATCATGTCATCTCCAGAAATCGCATCTCTGTCCTGGGGCCACATGAAGGTCAAAGGTTGCTCCTCTTCCTACAAAGACTGCAAGGTGTGGCCAGGGGGGAGTCGGGAATGGGACTGGAGAGAGACTGGGACAGATGTGAGTGCCAGTTCACTTTAGAAAACACCAAACAAACTCAGATTGCACTGCTTCCCCATGCTGACATTAAACAGACACTTGCTTCTGTCAGCACTGATGCACTTCAGTGTGAATCCCAGAAAACCCATCATAATGTCGTGTCTGGGAGAGGGAGATCTTTGTTAAAGGCAATATTTTATGAAAGCTTATAGGAAAGACTTTCTGGCTCACAAACTAATGCCAGCATTAGACAGTACACACCGTAAGCAAGCCACTGCTAAAGAATCAAAATTGTACAGCAATCAAGGTTATCGAAGTTTAACATCCCTAAAATTGTATGATCCTTTAACATAATGCATTCTGGGTAATGTCTAGGAATTGATGGGCCAAAATAAGGTGCGATCAGTTTTAAATGCTAATAATAGTAAAATAAATAAATAAATAAATAATCCTGGATCCAGAGGAAGAGACTAATGAAAAGTATAAGTGATTATGATAATAAATGATAAAGAGGAGGTGATGTAACAAAGTGTAGTTAAGAGAAGTGATGAATAGGAATTATGTTGATGAGATGTCATCATAGGGAGGGGTATATTTTGTTTAAAAAAAAAGTGATGTAGTAATAATAATAATAATCTGAGTAAAATCGCTAGAAGACCTAAGCTAATGCTTGGACTACTCAAAATCTGGATAGCATAAAGTTCAGTCAACATTACTCATGTCTTTAGGCCGGCATGTTTCCAAATGTATGTTCTTAAATGCCAGCCTATCAATTATGTCAGTAATTATGTTTCTGAACAACACTGAAATGAGAAGGAACTATTTTAAATGCCATACATCTCTCAGCATCATCCAGGTGTCCAGCCAGCCGACCTGGAGGAAATTCTGAAGAAAGGAGTTCAGACGCTGGTTATAGGAAGAGGAATGAGTGAAGCATTACAGGTGATTTCAGCAGGGTTTTTAAAGAAATACATACGTTAGTGTGCAGTGAAGATTATACACCACCACTTTTGTCCAAAAGGCTCCTAATAAAAAGTAAAAAATTAATTCTCTGTAATTTTTTGGTGAAAATGTATTGCACAATGCTACTGTAGATAACGAGAACCAAAAAAATTATTCCGACAAGTGTATTGAGATAAAAGTATGACTAATAAAAAAAAAACACTGAGTTTTGCATAGCATGAATAAAGTTCAAACCATATGGAATGGTTTATCAAGTGAAGAAATAAAAAAATATGTGGACACTATACCTGAAAGGTTAAATACTGTAGACAAAAGGGTGGCCACAATAAATATCTACTTAAAAAAAAATATATATATATATATATATATTTGTTATTACTGTATATTGTTACTTGTATACTTATTCTCATCAATATAAATCAACATTAAATAAAATAAATACTTGAATAGTACTTGATTTCTTATTAATCTTCATTTTGTTCTGTACAAGTGTACTGTATTTTTTAAGTTCCATTTCATATTTTTTGAAGTTCATTCATGTTATGCAAAAGCAAAAATAATAATAATAATAAAATTTGCCTCACCTTTCAGTTTTTTTTGTGTGTTTTTGTTTATTAGCCATACTTTTACCTCAGTATATTTGTTTGAATGATTCTTTTGGTTCTCACTGCCTACAATGGCATTGTTCAATACATTTTCACCAAAAAAATATGGAAGTCATTTTTTACTTTTTATTTGGAGCTCTTTTAGACAAAAGTGGTGGTGTTTAATCTTCACTGCACACTACTTTATCTATCCATAAGGATTAAGAGATTAAAACTTGTCTGAGATTTATTCCCCTTACCTCTGGATGGGTTGAGTAGGAACTGGATTAACAGTTTTTGTCTTGCCACCGCAGGTGCCTCCCGCTACAGTGGAACATGTGAAGAAACAGGGTGTGGATGTAAAGGTACTGCAGACCGAAAAGGCTGTGAAAGAGTATAACATCCTTGCAGGACAGGGGGTTAAAGTGGGAGGAGTTTTCCATTCCACCTGCTGAAGATCCCAATCCACCTGTATAGTGCCTCACGTCTCAGCTACGCGTTAAAACTCAAGCAGTACATTAACCTTTGTTGTTGTTTTTTTTGGCTGCCATCAAAATACTGTTAAAATATTTGTTCATTCTTCAAAAATAACAGTATTACCAACATACAAAAGACAAGACTTTATTTAATGGGGAAAAAAACTACACATCAACATTTTCTGCCAAAATAAATCAATGTGAAGAGAAAAAATGCTGTTTGTTCAGTTATTATGGTCAGATTCAGCCCAGTTGGTACGCTCCTTCAGATTTGTCTCTTAAAAGTCGCAGGTTAACGCCGAGCAGGTTTTGGCATAATGAAGACCTTGACCGGCTTGCTGAGGTTGATAGTGCCTTCAATTGAGCTTTCGGTTGTTGGCAGGCCTTCTGTGTTTTCATCCCAGGCTGGTTTGGGCACGGCCAGTTTACTGCTGTAGGCTAGAAGCAACCGTACCTCGATCTGAGACGGCTCTGAGAGAATCATAAAAGCAGCAGAAAGCAGGAAATAAGGAAAATACTTCATTCATTCATCTCCAGGAAACATTCTATCCAAGTCTGATGGATTCTTAACAGTACATTGCAGGGAACCAAAATGACACACATACACACACACATGTCCCATGTAATAAATAGACAGACTACGTAGCGGTGCCCATTCAGGGGCCAGACTCCATGTCTCGCCAGTGTGCCACTTGACCAACATGCTCTGTGAAGATGTCACAGACAGGGTACTTATATAAGGGGCCACTACCACCCTGGGATGTGGTTTAGACACACAAACAGAAAACAAAAAAACATATTTTTTCTAAGCAGAGACACAAGACACAAACAGAGTGGTGATAATGCGCTAGTACGTTCCGCAATTCGCCATGAAATAAACAACTCTGGGACATAACACCTGCATAGCTTTATGCTCTGATTCTGGTTCATACCTATGGGCAATTTCAGGGAGCCAACCTGTTTACCTGCTGGTTTTTGGAAGATAGGGACATTGTTTGACTCAGAAAGGGACATATCTCAGACATATATAGTATAAACATATACTCCAAGTTGAGTTTACTCAAAGTTTTTTAAGGAGAAATATTTCCCCACACAGTGTACTAGAGAAGCAGCTTGACTCTTACACATTCAAAATGATTTGCGCGAGAACCACATACGGCCTAGATGCAATTCTATTTATATCAATCTGGCTGCTAGGATTTCATTTCGAATGCCCTGATAATCTCACAACAGAAAAGGATTCATCACTTTCTTTTAAAAAAGAGAACACTAATCACATGCCTGAAGAAAATAATCGCTGCATGTACTTATTTTGAGAAATCAGCTGAATGCCTGAATGTTAATGAGGGTCACGATGAGTGTATTTAAGTAAACTCGCAGGAATTTGTTTATTTAAACTCATTCACAAGGTGCTTGACAGGGCAACGATAAAAGCTTTATTACTATATCTACAGAGCCATGTCTGTCACTGTCTGTGGTGAGAGGCATGTAAAAGAAGCATTGCTGTCGCTCGTAAAGAATACGCCATAGGATTGTCATCAGCATATTTCTGCCCTGCCATGGCCTGGTGAGCTGCTCAGGGTGTGCTCTGCCTTCGCCCAGACTCGGCTGCGATGGTCGCCAGCCTTCTCGCGACCCTTATTAGGATTGAGCGCTTCAGAACATGAATCAACGAATGAACAATATCTACAGGTCCTGCTCCGTAATGATGAAATTATATAACTGAAGCAGTCGCTGTCCATCCAGACTTTCTGGTTGTTCTTTGTGCTTGACATCCAAGTCACGAAATGCCAAAGCATCATGTGTGACTTGATGATGGCACACTGGGACATACTTACTGGCCTGCAGAATCACTGAAGCTCAGTTGTGGAGAAAATGACTGATCTTAAGACACTGATGGCATCGTACCAGAGAACACTGGCGTCAACCATTTTTAAAAAATGACACCACTTTTTTTCTAGTGAGCCCACAACACCATAATTTAACATTGGTATGATAATGAAACTAACATTTTATAAAATCTAGGGGAAACACAAGTATGTGGAGCGCACGAGCCTAATAAAAAAAAAAATCTCTATTAAAATTATTTGCTTTCAAAATGTTAAAGAACCATTTAAAAAATTACTGGATACAGAATTATTCCTACTAACAATCCTCAACAAAAAAAAATATGAACAAATAAAAAGACCCCAATATCAAGATTCAAATTTAAATTAAGATTACAATTAAAATGAATGTATCACTTTGTAATTTGTACTTCGAAAACAAATACACGTCTAAACATTTTAATTAGTCCGCATTTAAAGGAGTGTTTATAAACCTCACAAAGCTGTTGGTCTCGGCTAGTTGAAAGGGAACATAACCTAAACAAGAGAGCTATCAGTAGAAGCACTCTCGCTCATCACCCACTTAAACCGTTGCTAAACCGTTTAATCCTACTAGTGTTTCGGCGAGGCCGGAGTCTCTCTCATCCCACACAGGGCAAAGGTCGGTTACACCCTGAACAGCTCGCCAGACCATCACAGGACAACACACAAAAAGCTACTCACACCTAGAGACAAAAAAATTGGAAAAAAAACAATGTGTATGTGCAAAAAATGTCCTAATGTGCATGTCTTTGGACTGTGGGAGAAAACCAGAACACCTGGAGGAAACCCAAGCAAGCACAAGAAGTACATGCAAACTCCACACAGGAGCGCCCTCACCAACCCCGAAACTCGAACCCAGGACCTTCTTGCAGTGTTAGGATGTGCTAACCACTATGCCCCGTGCCACCCTCAGTCGAAACACTCGAAACGGTTATACAACTCCTTCAGGAAGGAAACCCAGCACAGAGTGTGGCAAAAAATGTTGATTGACTGCAGTCAGCTGTATCTAAAGGCATAAAGTGGGTGCTCGATAAAGAACAAACTAATAAGGGAAAAGAAAAAAAATACATGCATGAACAATGAACCGAAATGTCAAACACCTCCTCTCTCTCTCAATGTTAAATAATCCTTCTAAAATCGGTCTAAAGCGGTCTTCCTTGTCCGAAGCGCCAGCTCTGGTAGACAATCCTTCCAACAAACAAACACACAATCTGAGGATAAAACAAACTCCTTGGTGGGGGTTAAAAAATATATATCAGTCTGGGATAAGAACCTGTTTCAAGAACACAGTATCCAGCGATCATGACTAAATTCCAGGGGAGTACTCGAGCTGTGGAAGTGAACCAATGGGAATACCCTCACCTGTCCAGGCTGAATGGGACAGGTACACCTGAGTGATGAGCCGCGTCCTTCCGGGTCCTGGTGTCCTAAAGTCTCCAGGTTTAGGATGTATTATATGTGACTGTCCATCTGGGTAGAGTACCTGTAGAAAGATTTCACCAGGATTTGAAATAATACACTAAAACGTACACCTCCTGCCTGGAAAATAACGACTCAATAATGAAAGAAGCCCGACCTGCACTTTAACTGTAGTTTGTGGCTCTTGCACGTGTTCTAGAGTGGCATCGATATCTAATGCCAGCACTAAGCCAGAAGTAAACCGCAACGGGTTGTCCGACTCTCCTGTCGGCTCAATAATAGTGGCTGAAGCTCTGTGGATCTGGAAAAGCCCAAAGCAATAGAAAGTTCGAAACCCATTGAGAGGCTGTGGGGAAATATTACCCATAACAACGAATTTCCTTCCAAACTTCAGAAGAAACACTTCGGTGTGGATGGTCGGACCTGCTCCGGGAGTTTGAGGTGAGTGAATCTGCTCTGTCTCAGTGTGGTCTGGAGGATCTTTACTAAATCCAGTGATTTGCAGGCTACAAGTCGGGGCATGAGTTCTAAAAGCTTCTCCACAAAGCTGTCCTGAAGGTGGGGCAGCTCAGTCATGAAGAGTCTGAGCAGGCAAAACAGAATAGCAAAGAAAAAGAAACAAAAAGACAAGATGTTCTGATGAGCATTAAACTGACTACTGAAATACAAGTCTCACATTTAAAAAGCCATTTCTGATGAAAAATATTTTTTCCTCCAGCATCTACCCTGGGGATCCCAAAGCGGTCCCAGGTCAGACGGGATATGTGTATGTATATATGTATTCAAATTGTCTGCTATTTGTCGCTGGCTGATGCCACCCTCTGACTGACCCACCATTCGACCTCTCTGAAGATCAGACAATTTGATGACAAACATATTGAACACTAGTAAGACTGCTGTATAAAGGTTCACAAACCAGCTCAAAAACTGTCACGTGCTATTTTCATGAAATGGGCTATTATGGCCAAGCAGCAAGATGCAAGCCTCTTTTTCGACCAGCAAATATTCATTCTAAAATTTTAGTCGTCTATTTACTTATGCAGAAGGTTTGATTAAGAACATCAGACTTGTAAATGGCGAGTGTACTCCTAAAAGATTACAATAAATGCGCTTTTTGATCAACCCCATGTTACAGATTTGGGTGAGAGCATATTAAACAGTAATGCAATTAAAAGAAGCACATATTAACGGGATTCTACTGTATTCGGATTACCATCAAGAAAATGACGTCTTCACACTCACATGGAATTCTGGGACTGACGAAGAATGATGGATTCCACACTATGTGATGATGCTTTCTGTAGCACTCGAGCTCTTGTAGTTGTATCTTGCCATCTGATGTTCAGTATTCATCTTAAACATCGATGATGGTACGTTACCAATTGTTTCATCCGTTTCTGGTAAACAGCCAATGTCTCACAGCCACAAATTAGAGTAGGTATTACAATGGCTTTGTAAACCATTACCCTGGTGCTGGCTTGAATGTTATCATTGCAGAAAATCCATCTCTGCACCATCCTTGAGCTTAATGTACCAAAAACACCATTCCATGACAGCCTCGCAGTTTTTTCTCTCTTGAGAAAGTTAAAAACTATCAACCTGAAGATCGCAACGTCAAATCCAAGTTGATGCAATCAAGTCAATCATGGACATCAGCAAGCTCATTCATATGAGGGGGTGGATTTCGCTTTCCCTCCGGTGTGTTAGACCGACCCCAAATATGGGAAAATCAGAAGAAAAAGAAAGAAAAATACCTTCCTGAATCCAGATCACAGACAAAATTTTATCAGTTCTTTGTTGGTCCAAGACCCACATTTGGTTAAAATTTTGTGGTCATCCATCAGCTTTCAGGATATCATGGACAGACAGACAGACAGACAGACAAGAAAGACCCCATAACCCTCTAAACTCACTGACTGCCACTCACTGGCACTCATTCTATTATCTGCGGTTATCATATAGGTGACTTCTGTAGGTATATAAAGAGTAAGTGTTGGTAGGTAGAATTTGATCACACCCCACCTCACCAAACAGTGCTGAGAATGGATGGAGAATAAATCTATAGCCGTGTATAAGTGTGATATGAAACATCTCCATCATGGACAATACCTCTGAAAGGACTCCACTTCCTGTAGGAACTTCTCAGACAGTCCGAGAAGAGGCTCAACCCTGGGAAGAAAAGTGTACTGGTAAGACTCTATAATTACAAGTTTTATTTCTACATATACATTACAGACGATCCAGCGGTATCGATTGATGACAGGGTAGGTTACACAGCAGTCAGAAGTTAATGGGAAGTGAATTAGTGAAGTTCATTCATCTTTCTGGGAAAGTATACTTTGAATTCTGTCCACAAAATTTCCAAACTACCTTAATTGATACAGTGACTGACAGGATGCTCTTATATTATTTTATTATTTTACTAGATGAGTGAGAGAGAGAGAGAGAGGGAGAGAGAGCATTGTATGCATTCTGATGGCTCCCAGTCCCGAATAATGACCAAGACTATACTAAAGGTGAATGAGTGATTTACATTTACGGCACAGGTGTCAAACTCAAGGCCCATGGACCAAATCCGGCCTGCCAACTCCTTCTATGAAGCAAGAGCTTTCAAAGAATATGATTACCGTAAATTCTTTGCATTGACCATTATCATGAAACCTAATTCCTCATCCTTCCACTAGGTGGCAGCAAGCTATTTCAAATAAACAACTAGTCATTCATGACTCAAGATGGACTGCATGCTAGCTTATCGCTGTTAAGTGCGGTCAGAAAACACAAGTGAATAAAGGGAAAAGAGGACAAACCTTCAATGATTATTTGGCCCTCGATCACCTTTAAATTTAGTGATGTGGCCCTCAGTAAGAATACAGCTGACACCCCTAATTTATGGCATTTGGCACGCGCACTTTTCAGAGCGACTTACCTGTTTTGTTTATTTATTTATTTATTTTTACACATGACCGAGCAACTGAGGGTTAAGGGCCTCAACAGTGGTAGATTGATGGTACTGGGGCTTGAGCCCTGGACCCTCGGATTAGTATCCCACCGCCAGTGCCACCACTACCTATGTAAACACATTCAGTACATGTCAGCTTAACCTTTCCAGGCAAGAGAGGGTGGTCTCTCAGGTCTCAAAACTAATTAAATTTATCTCTCTTTTTTTGGTAAATGTTTGCAAAATACTAAACACAGTTAGCACTGAATCACACCGAACTGTGGCTAAATATGACTTTCACGTAAACTGTAAAAAACGTACAACTGCACAATCACACTCAGAAATGTACAACACATCACATTCTATCCGAAGGGCAGGTGTGTCTGTGGTAGCAGCACTTACCCTCGTTTGGTACGGGCAGTAAGAATGAGTTGCAGTGCTTTGGCTTGCAGTCGCACGTTATGAATAATTGCCACCTGACGTGTCTCCAGGCCAGTGTATAGGAATTCCAATTTGTACGTCTCTTCTAGGATCTAACAAACACACATAGTGTGTGAGAGAGAGAGAGAGAGAGAGAGAGAGAGAGAGACACAGAGTCTGAGAGTGACCTTCACAGGAGACTAACAAAACTAACAGTAACAGTACAATAGTATAGACCAAGATTATACAATGATTATGTATATGTCCTTTTTTCACTTTCCTTTTCTGACGACACAATCTTTCTTGAGTCATTATTGACTAGCTGTTTATTTGAAATAGGTTGCTGCCCCCTGGTGGAAGGATGACGAATTACGTTTCATGGTAATGGTTGATGCAAGGACTGTATGATAATCATATTCTTCAAACGCTCTCCCGAGCCACATAAAATGAGCTTGTGGGCCTCAAGTTTGACACCTGTGGTATAGATTATCAATCCTAAAATGTACCCATTCACTGCCAAGGTAAATTACATAAAAATTGAAACAGTGTTAACACTTGGAAATAAAATTTAATTGGCCTGAAGGACTTTCTGACATCATTTGTTTACACCTGTATACGAGTGTCAATGACTCCCTCGGGTGTGACGTTCTGAACTTTAAACATGGATGTAATCTGTGTGTGTGTGTGTGTGTGTGTGTGTGTGTGTGTGTGTGTGTGTGTGTGTGTGAAAAGACAGACATAAGGATAAAAGAATTTTCCACCCCAGTTTTATCTCTCTTTTGCAATCGTATGTCTTTTTCNNNTTATAACCTCAAGGTATTTAAGTTGGGTGGCATGGTGGCATAGTGTTTAGCACGTACACTTCATAGCAAAAGGGTTGTGGTTTGATTCCAAGGCCTAGGTGTTTTCTGTGTGGAGTATGCATATTCTCCCTGTGCTTACGTGGGTTTCATCCGGGAACTTTCTCCCACAGTCCAAAGGCATGCACATTAGGCTAATCGGCTGTTCCAAATTGGTATGAGTGTGAGTGTGAATGTGAATTTTTGTGCGTGATGCCCTGCGATGGTCTGGTGAGATGTTCAGGGTATACCCTGCCTTCACCCACTGTCGGCTGAGATAAGCACCAGCCTCCCAGCGACCATAGAAGGATGAAGTGAATGCAATAATAATAGTACATTAAACATTCTTCTTCTTTGCAGGGCGTGTGCGTGTGCGTGGGGAGCTACCTGCTGTGCTGCTGTTGATGCCATAGCATTCTGTTTCAGACAGAGAGGCACAGCCATGTTCCACAGTTTCTCCTGTAGAGCCTGGTGTGGAAAAATGCAACATACATACTTTTTCAATATATTATACATAAGATTTAAGTATAACACACACACACACACACAATTAAATATGGATGTTTAGATTTGTATATTTTTTTCCTAAATTGCATGAATGCATTGGTATAATCACTGAAAAAGATCAGCACCTTGAATCATGTCAGATGACACTAAGGCTGGGCAATATATCAATAAATTATGATCTCGCGATATGACCATTCATATCGAAGGATAACTGAATATCGTGAGTATTGTAAACTTTCCTTAAGAAGAAAACAGCACTTAAGCTGCAGTGTTTTTATTCACAAAAAGAAAAAATGATAAGGTTTTAACACTTTTTTCGAAGGTGTGTACAAGAGCTTGTGAGCGCTCCCTGTCTCTCTGGTGTTTGAATAATTACAAACAGTCTGCATGAGATGTCGATTTATTTATATATTTATATGAACATTACTTCCATGCTTTCAGAGCAGAGTATATACTATGATAAATATTGTTAGCAGGAAAATATCACGATATTATTTTCAGGTCATATCGCCCAGCCTTGTCGTCACAAAAACCCGTTGTTCAATTTACAGGACAGTTCATGGTAAAAGATAAAAAAAATGCTTTTAATGTTAAGCAATAACATAAAATAAAATAACATAACATAAAATAATTTCTCAGGCTCCCGAGTGGTGCATTGACAAGGAGTGACGAATCCAGGAGCTAATTGGCCGAGCTCTCACAGGATGGTGGGATGGCATATGCTCCTGTCACTCACAGTGATCACTAGCCCATCATGGGAGTCTGTGAGCTCATTCTTACGAGGGGAAAGATAGAGCTTTCCCTCTGTGTGTGTGTTAAGTCGCCCCAAGATACGCATGCGCAGCGGTTCATAAAGAGGCGGGTGGCAGCAAAGCATGTACTTGATAGGGAAGGCTATACTTTACAGGTGGGAATTGGAAACGACTAAAATTAGGGAAGAAAATAGCGGGGAAATAAGAATAATAACTTCTTAGAGAGATTAAAAGTCCGATTTTTAAATCAGGCCCAGAATCCCAGAGCTCAAAGCTCCATTAATGCAACACTGACTTCTTGCGTCGTGAGAAACCCACCTTCATTAATAGAAGCTGACAGTGCAGATATGTCGCGCAAAAGTCTGCAGATCCAGCCAGCTCTGTCTGCAACATCCCGAGCCTCTGCAGGTCTCTGTGTGAGGAATAAACATCATCAGGGATAAACGTCAGCACTCGCGTCATCAAAACAGCCATACAGGACCGACAGAGGGGGACCCAGCGTTTCAAACCTGATGGTAAAGTCGAGCAGGTCCTGAGCTCCAGGTGAGTCCAGGTTCTGCAGGATGCTCACTCGAGCCAGGCTCTCCTGGAGGAACTGCTGCGCCGAATCCAGGCTATAGGACTCCATTCCTGAGGACTCAGAGTCCAGAGCTGCCATCTGCTTCCTGCCTGGTAACTGAATGTAGAGGTGAGATTACAGAAAATGAATAATGGAGAATGACCATGACATGATAACACTGTTAGGATTAATAATATTATTTAAAAAAAAAATTAATTCACCCTGAGCTCAGGCACCAGGTGTGACAAGCTGTCCCGTAGGTAGGCGTAGTGCCGGAATGTGTGGTCTGAGAACAGGGCTGGCATGGTGGGACAAGACTTCGCTGCATTAAACACCAGCACTAAAACGGCAATGTCTGATGAAGCTTGTATCAGGAAAAAAAAATCAGCATGTCAAAGCTAGACATTATGTTTCACTTCATTTTTCCTCTGGAACGGTGGTGGCTAAATGATTAAGGCTGTGGGTTGCTGAAAAAAAAGGTCATAGGGTTCACGCTACGGTGCCACCAAGCTGACGCTTAGACTCTAAAAAATAACGTATATCCAAAGTGAGTGCATGCGTGCGCACACACACACACACGTGCATACAGTGAGCACACGCACATACTCGGAGTAGTGGGCAGCCACATCGTGGCCACATTCACAGGTGGAAGAAGGGGAGGTGCAGCAGCTCCGCCCGTCGCCACACATTTTTCCTACCGATTCAAGAATTGAACCAGCGACCTTTCAGTCCCATAGAAAAGAAACAAAGAGAATAGAACTGAAGTGAGCAGGATACATGCAGGATCGTCCATGTCTGGCTCTGGAGTGTCGAAATACGGGTGTGTGCTCAGGAGCTCCGGGACAATGGGCAACACCAGAGTGGGGTGACGAGCGCCAAGGAACTTCAAACACCTGCAGTGGTGTTTAATGAAGAAAGATCAAGCATGACGCAAATGAGGCACAAACCAGTCAAGTCAGAGCTGATAGCTATTGAAGTGCAGAAATACGGCCTGCACACTCACTTCCACACTGAGTTGCGGTCGGTCGGATACTTGGCGAGGTTCTTCAGCAGTTCCAGCAGAGCCACTTGGATGCACTCTTTAGTCGAGACGTTTGTGTAACACAGCAACTCGTGCAAGGCCTCTCGGATGTCCCGGGATGAATCCTGAAGACGTAATATAACGTTAAGATAAATGTTCTTTAATTATACAAATCAGACACAGGTTATATATTCCTGATATTAATAATACACAGATACTTAATAATACATTATAATTACATAATGTATACCCAGCTCTGCTTTAACAGTCTTGTTACCGTATAGTTTACTCTCTATACAATTCTAGGTGGCACAGTGGTGTAGTGGTTAGCATATCCGCCTCACAGCAAGAAGGTCCTGGGTTTGAATCCCGGCCTTGGGCGTTTCTGTGTGGAGTTCTCCCCGATGTTCTCTCTGTGCTTGTGTGAGTTTCCTCCCACTGTCCAAAGACATGCTGTTCCAAACTGCCAATAGGTGTGAAATGATATGTGCTGCCCTGCAGTGGTCTGGCGAGCTGTTCAGCGTATACCTCGCCTTAGCCCAATGTTGGCTGACATAAGCACCAGCCTCCCCACGACCATAGTAGGATTAAGCAGTTCAGTGTATGAATGAATACACAATTACGTTTTATTAAAAAAAATTTAAGCAAACATGTCACAGCTACATTTACTTACAGCACGTTTTCAGCCACTTGAAAATCTTCAGAATTAATTGTTGATAATTTAGAGATAAAACGACAAGCTGTGTTTTTCACCTAATTCGCTACAAGAAAGAAAAAAAGAGAGGGCTGTGAAGGAAGGACTGGCCTTAGTATACACTATGCGTGAATGGTGCGATCTAGATTAGTTCACGGAATCATTAACATTCAGATGTTACTGAATAGTCTCCGAAACAAAAGGAGAAAAAAAAAAGTCTGACCTACCAACCACCCACCTCTGCTCACATCACCTCACCCACTCGCCGAACTGCTTTATCCTTATTAGGCTAGAAGGGCAAAGGCAGGGAACATCCCAAACAGCTCTCCAGAGAACCAAAGGGCAACACACACAACAATTCGCATTCATACTCACCTTTCTGGCACTTTGGTGTAAACAGTTAGTCTAACAAGCCTGTTTTTGGACTGTGGGAGGAAACTGGAGTTCGCCCGAAGCACAAGGAGAACATGCAAACTCCTTTGAACCACGTGAGAGTCATAGTGCACATTTTTCTACGTATTTCTGAGATGGCATTTTATTTCAAGATTTACATTACATCGAGCTTGCAAGGTGAATAATTAACAATGCCACTTAGGCTTAAAATAAGACTTTTCAATTCAGCAACATATACCGAGCCTGAGGTATATTACGTTTTAGTATATACCACATGGTGACCCCCCAAAAATAAGCACACTAAAAAGGAACATTATAAGACAAAACAAAATTAGATTTATTTTTATAGTTTATATTTACGTATTTTAACCATGACAGAGACTGGTGAGGTGAGCTGTGCACTTTGAGCCATGCTGGGCTAAAGGAGTATTTTAAGGATACTCATACCAGCCTTGGTACATACTACACACACTGCTAGTATATACACTACATGTAAGTACCAAAAAAAAAAGCATACAAAAACTTTTATGGATTATTTTTCCATTTTAAACCGTGGTGATGATGCCGCAGGCTCAAGTGTCCGAGAAACACTCTGAGTGTCTGTCTGAGTGTGATTCAAGTGTTATCCACTCGGGATAATGGATTTTATTACTGAAATAGTGGGCCAATCAGATCTCGCCATCCCAGTGTAGTATTTACTAACGGTCATTATACCGAGATTGCAAACCAATCAGATGACATCGTTCCTGTGTAGAACACACTAATGGAACTTACCCACCTCGCAAACTGCTAACATGAATAAATAACCTTTAGCAAATTCATGCAGCATAAGACATGCCGTCAACTGCGCATCAGTTGCTATTAATTCCTGCTAATTTTCAGTGAACACACTCTCTATTACCGTGTATATTAATTTGTGGTACCTCGAGCACGGCAAGCACCGTGTCCAGCTGGTCTTCCCGCAGCGTGATGTGAGTAGATATCTGTCGCAACACGTGGATGGACTGCAGTCTCACTTCCTCAATTTCATCATTAAACATGTCCACCAGGAAGTCCAGACACTTCTCGGCAAAGCTGGGAGAGGACAGGGCCAGGGAGCACAGGGCCTCCACGGCCGCAATCCGCACTTCTGCACAGAAACCACACATCGGTGTTTATGTTCGTCCAACAGCACACGACATGGTGTAACTTCAGGGCAAGAATACGCACCGTACATCTCATCCTCCAGTCCATGTACAAAAGCCCCACAGGCTCCAGAGTCGATCAGGTTCACGCCTGACGTGTCCACTTTCTCTCTGGGAGCGTCGTCCGCCCATCTCCGGCCCGAAGAGAACTCTCCGGAAGCATAGAGCTCTTTAGCTCGCTCATGTGCTGTGCGCTTTTTCTAAAACAGGAAGAGCATAGGCTAATAATGAGTAATTTCAACGGTATAGTTCAGTAGCCCTGCGATCTATTTGGGAGGAGGATATAGCATATATATATATGTATAAGATCCCATTCCATGTGGAACGCAGTAATAGTCCTGTTTCACCAGTGACATCCACTGCACATAAAAAGCTAATAACTGTTTTAGTATATACTACACTGGAACATTATTCACAAAAAGCACACTAAAATTAGAATGGTATGAGGTTTTTTTTTTCTTCACATTTTTGTAATCACGAAGGACGCCGGTGAACTCCAAACTCATGCATGAATGGGGGCATAGCAGAACAGAGGCTCCCAAGTGGCACATTAACAAGGTGCATGACATCGCTGGTGTGAATCCAGGTTGGTGCCACAAGAAGTCCAAGGGAGCTAACTGACTGAGCTGTCATGCCTGAATTCCTGTCACACACAGGCAACCTGGAGCGTCTGTAAGCTCATTCATACAAGGGGTGGACTGTGCCGCCCCAGAATGTGCATGCTCCCTGGTTAGTGGTGGCTCCTTGTAATATGGGGGCAACACGTCACAGGTGTAAATCGGATACGACTAAAAATCTTTATTTCATAATAATGATGACACCAAGAGACCATAAAAAACTGTGAGTGTCCTTTGTTTTGATTCAAACATTATCCACTCAGGATAACAGTTTTAAACCCCGACATAGCAGACCAATCATACTGCACCATTCCTGAGTAGTATTTTTTAATGTCTAATATATAAATTTAGGCACTGCATAAAAGCTCTCTTATACATGGCTCTATTGATTTGTTTATGTTTGTTGACTGGTTTGTTTTTCACGACGTTTCGTTTTACTACCCAAGTTCTGTCTTGTCTTATTAGTTTAACAAGTTCATGTTCCGTCAAGCTTCTGATTTTGGTGTTTGCTCCATGAACATTTATTTGCCTGTACGTCTGTCTGCCTACCTGATTTAGACTGCGTTTCTTACTCTGTGCGAGTGCAGTGGTGTATGAGTCTCTTTGGGTTACAGTTTCCTTAATAATTGGAAATCTTTTTTTTTTTCATGCAAGTCAGCGATACATAATGGCCCCTGGATGGGCACGGGACAACCATTCAAGCCATATCCCATGACTGTGGTACTTCGTTCAGGAGTTACACAACTGTCCCTGAGAACCATTAATTGTGCAATTCCTGTGTAGTATATATTAAAATCTTACATGTTTAGTCAGACTCTCAGAAAAAATACTTGCAGTTCTTTGGGAATTTTTTTTTTTTACAAATTACCATAACAAAACTGTAACCTAGCTCATACCCGGAGATCTGACATCAGCTTCTTGTCCAGCGTCTGCTCCAGGAAGTGTGGGCTCACCTGCTTCATGGAACCCTGAAGAAGCCAAACAAACAGCTTACAAAATAAATATTCAATGATTGTGGGAAGATTTTCACTAAACCAGCAATCAAAAAACCCACCAGCAACTTAGCAGCCTGCACTCGCACCACCCAGGAGCCGTCGCTGACCATGTGGCAGATCTTCCCGAAAGAATCATCGATCAGTCGGATCTCCTCATTGGATGAGGGAATGGGGACGATACTGTGCGGATGACAGGGAGGGGAAAAAGTAAGACACTCACAGAATATAAAAAAGAAAATAGCACGAACAGAAATGCATGACTCTCCATGAATCATGTGACACAGTATTAAAAAAAAATCACCTCTCAGGATAAAGCTGGCTCAGCACCCACACCATCTGCACGGCAGCTGAGCGCACTTGCTCATAGTCATCGCTCAAGAGCTTACAGGCCTGCGAGATAAAAGATAAATCAGTTCCAATGCAATGTGCATAACAAATCCTGGATAAAGTATTACTAGATTTTTACCTGGTTGTATATCGTCTGCTGGAGTTTCATTCCTCGTTCATGCAACTGCAGCTGAGGACACATGATCACACACTCGGTCAGATACAACACAGTCTTCACTTCACGGAGCCTCTGAGCTGACAAATGTACCCAAATATGAATTTTATATACTTAAATATATACCCCGATCAGCAGTAACATTAACACACAGCTGCAATGCATTAACAAATCCAGTAGTTTGTGCTACAGTAGCTCTTCTGGGGGATTAGACCAGACTAAGGTAGTACTACCCTTTATTCCTCACATGGCACCCATGACACACTTTCCAGTTCACTGGTGGTTGTCCTTCCTTGGGCCACCGTTGGTAGGTACTTACCACTGCATACCCTACCCCCCACAATTAAAATGTGGCCCTTGTCAAAGTGGTTGCTCATTTTTCCTGCTTCCAACACATCAACTTCGACAACTGACTGATCACTTTTCATGTAATACATCCCTCTTTTTTGCCTTCAAAACCTTCGAGGTGGTTAATATTAAGTATCATACTGTATAGATTTGACCACTGACGAAAAGAGGAGCTCCTGATATACAACTCCATTGATAGGTATCCGAGTCTGGGTTTGTTTTTCACCCCCCTTTCCATTCACTGGCTGATTTCTGTCTTGTCTTATTAGTATATTATCCGTTGAAGTTCATGTTCTGTCAAGACTCCGATATTGGCATTTGCTCCATGAACATTTATTTACCTGCAAGTCTGTCTGCCTACATTAGTTAGATTGCGTGTTGTTGTTGTGCGAGTCTGAACACTGTTGTATACGCTTTTTATTTTATTGGTTTCAGTTTCGTTATTGGGCGGCACGGTGGTATAATTGTTAGCACATCTGTCTCACATCAAGAAGATCCTGTGTTCGATTCCTGGGTTCACGCATTTCTGTGTGGAGTTTGTATGTCCTCCTCATGCTTGTTTGGGTTTCCTCCATATACTCCAATATCTTCCCACGGTCCAAAGGCAAGCACATTAGGCTAACCGTCTGTTCCAAATTGCTTCTAGGTGTGAGTGTCTGTGGTTATGAGCGGTGTTGTGTGTGTTTGCAGCGTTCCTGCCTTCGCTCAGTGTTGGCTGAGATAGTCTTCAGCCTCCCCAGGACCCTAGTAGAATTAGGTCATTCGGCAAATGAGTGAGTGAGAGACTTTTATTCTTAATAATACATCAGTAAATGCTTTAGCAGTGATCAAACCTAACATTTATTTAATCCCAGTCATCTGTACACTAGTACGCATGAAGTGAGGTTAAGAGACATGGACTATGAGTGAAGTCGAAAAACAGGAACGGTGACGTGAAAACAAGAAGAAAAGAAAAAAGCAGAAGTCATGAAGTGCATCTGAAGTTTTTCGTGATTTGCTAAAGAGTAGATGAACTCATAACAAAACTGGTAGCTTTTGGTATCGGCTGCTAAAGATCACCAGCAAAATAACAAATAAAAGCAACTGGCTAGAGCTGTACAGGAGCTTGTAACTCAGAGTTTCTGACATTAGACTAAAAAGAAAACAAAAAAATGTTCATCAGGATGATGTACATGACATCAAACATGGTTGCTTGCTTCATCAGCAGTAAACTAAATAGCACTGATTACATAACTAACTGTACCAAGCAAGTAAACTGACCACATCAATGCTAACAAAAGACTACCACGGCATTCTCCCTTACTTCACAGAAAATATTCATTAAATCATTATTCCAAAAAAAACATTAACCATTGAGTGATTAACTCGCAGTCTGAGTGGAACAAACATTTAAATATAAAATTCATATTTAAATACCGTCATTGCTTCCAAAGTTCAAGATAACTTTTATTTAGTGCTACTGTGCATGTAGGGTCCCAAAGCAGAAGAGCTAATGAGGCTCACCATTGCTTTAATGGCCGCTGTGCGAACTCGGGGGTCCTGATCACTGAAATAATCACTGATGAGACTCTGGACATCCCGTAGGGGTGCGGTGGAAGTACCCGGCATCGCCTCAGTCTCTTTATTCAGAGGTTTGTCGACAGAACCCAAACAACCAAGGAGCTGTAGACACTTATTACGTACCCCGAAATAAGTGCTTTGAAGGTGCTGTTAAAGGAAAGGCATTGATTACAAAAAAAAAAAGTAGAAGATTTAAACAACATGCATACGCCCCCTTCGTGTCCCTCACATTTTTTACTGACTGCTGCGCATGCGCATTCGGGGGCAGGCTAATACACTCGGATGGAGAGCGCTACCTGCCCCTTTGTATAAATGAGCTCACAGATGCGTATGATTGGTTGGTGATCTCTGTGAGTGACAGGGACGTGAGCGTATGTCCTTTGAGGTCAATAAGCTCATAAGAACTACTGGTCGCTGCGGCATCTATCTGGATTCGAACCTGTGATCTCCGGGTTGATTGTCGCTGCGCCACTCAGGAGCCTGATCATGGGTATTTTCTTACCTTGCATGCCACTTCAAATAGTCTCAGAGTGACTGGCGTGTTGTTTCGAAGCTGTGTACCAATGACCAGAAGAGTGTCGAGCAGCTGTGCCAGCACCTGGTTGGACTCTAAAAGCAAAACAGATGGCCATGATTTGGAGTAAAACCCATAAATTACTGTGAAGCACATGTGAAATTCCATATACCTGATCAGTCTATATGAGATGCTACATGTAGCCTACAATCCATTGTTCTGTAGCTTTCTCTCAAGACCATTTAAAGCCACAACATTTCCAAATCCACAATGGTGCGTGAAAAAGTGCACTGATAAAAAAAGAGTGAAGACTTTAATTTTAATCTACTAATTAGTAAAGAAAAGATCTTGAAATAGGAAAGCAGAGCTCTCTATGGATCTCTATTGATGGGAGTCCGAGGCTGGTGCTATAAGAGTAGTGCGGGGAAAATCAATCAATCAATCTCCCCTGCGTTTTCCAACTATGGTCTGCAGTGAAAGCAGGAAATGTTCACTCTTTCACTCTCTGATTTCTGCATTAATTTGTCTAATCAGTCTAATTATCCATTTAATGAGTGAGTGTTACGTACTTTTGTTAATGTCTGGTGGTGTTTATCCTGGATAAAGAGTTCGTTTGTGTGTTTTTTATTCTGTGCAAGTCTTAGCAGCTGAGTATGAGTTCTTTTTTTAGGGTTTCAGTTTCATTATTAATAATACATAATACATAATTTTATTTAAAGCATTCTTTAAACAGTAGTAGTATTGATCATCCTTACAGCATAAGTCGTGCGTAATGTAATAAGTTTAAGTGATACAGAGCTTATTTTAACATAAATGACTATAAAAAGCACTAAACTGGGTAATTTTATCCCCGGGGATTACCTGCGGGGGCTGAACCAATGCGGAACAACCATTATTCCCCCAGAATTGACATGAACTCGTTGGGCCGGGTTGTCCAGCGCAAGTAAACCAGCAGCGAGCAACATTTTATGTGATAAAACTCCCCTCATGCTAAAGGCTCTTTCCCTTTACTGGTTCCTTTAGGCGAGATGCTGCTTCCGTCCTTCATCACCGATTTTATGTCTTGTGCGGTTTTCCTGGCGACAAACAGCTCAGCACTGCCTGATAACGTCTTATCTTAGACTGGTGTCACTCAGCCCAGCCAATAGAAACGAAAGAACGAGTTCATGTCACTACCAGGGCTGGAACAGCCAACGAAGAAGGAATGCATGCCCGGTAGTAACAGCACTCGATCATACTTGACAAGAAGCAAGGACTGACTTTGAATGACTGAACCGCTGATGTCATACGTGATCGCTTTAAAGAGGTAGTAATACAAATTCACCACAGGTACCCTTTAATGTTGTGAGATAGAACAGTTTTTATGGCAGTGTAGTGTTACTGCAGACCTAGCAAGTTCTTTTTCAGGTTGCTGGACGTTGACACTCACTGAGCGCTTTTGTTATTCAAGTCAGAATATTCGTCCATCAAACGATATTATACCTGTTACGTACACATTTGCTATCAAATCTGAAGGTTTGGGATTCCATTATTTTTGCCAAGGGGTTGTAAAAGGCTTCAGGCAGTGATGCCTAATCTCTCCAAACCCATTTAGCTGGTCTTAAAACCATCCTCCACCCACACACACCTACACCTACACACACACAGTAAAAAAAAAAAAAAAAAACATCTGATTCTCCCTGCAGACTGTAACCTGAGCTCAGGTACTGAAAGCGTTCATTGGTAACAAACAATGTCTCTGTTCTTAAAGGAAACTAGCCTGGTCACTTAAGCTTCATCAACATTAGAGTGGAATGTAGCAGGTAGCCGGAAATCTTTTACTTAGAGACGCAGGACAGATTTAATTCCTGTTCCCTGCTCTGTTATTATGGTTTGGGTTCACACTGTACCAACAGAAGATCACGGAAAAGTTCTTCTGATCACAATAAAGAAGTTACTCAATCAGCCAATCAAGCGGCAATAGCACAATTAACAAAATACACCACAGGGGTCTAGACGGTCCCGCTGAAAGGACCATTTCATAACATGCCAATATGGAACAAGCATAGCAAGTCTGAAAGAACAAGCTTCGGCGCGCGGCAGGTAAATCTCCAGAAACCTAATATACAGCTTTCCCTCTGTGACCTTGAAAAGTAGCTCAAGGTCACTCGCACACAAACTCATTCCAGCACTCATAGTAGTGAGGCAGCATAGCAAGTATGAAAGTCCAAGCTCAGCACGCAGCAAGTAAATATCCGAAAACTAAAATTTGACGGACGGACAGACAGAACCCATTCCAATAGCTCCCGAGCCACTTTCTGGAAGCGGGAGCTAAAAATCATACAGGTGATGCACTTCAAGTTAAAATTTACATCAAACATCCACATGAAAGGCATCCACAGACAAGGTGCGTGACCATCAACCTGGAGATCGCAGGATCCAATCCAGGTTGACGAAACCATCCGCAGCCATGAAAGTTAATAGGCTGAGCTCTCACGGGAGGGAGGGATGGCACACAGTTGCCTCGATATATCTTAAAAGCAATCAACAGCCAATCACAAGTTTCTGTGAGCTGATTCGTACAAGAGAACAGGTAGGACTTTTGCGGCAAGTGTTTTATGCGCCTCCTGTGTGCACATGCGCAGCGGTTCGTAAAGATGTTGGTGGTAGTCGTATGTGATAAGCAGGCAATTCTTGATGGGTGGAAAGAAAAATGGGAGGAAGACAAAAATCCTAAATTGGATTGGAAATGTGATCTTTAACAGTGGTGGGTTAATGGTGAGGCATGAGCTTCGAGTGTTTCAGAAACTGCTGATCTACCAGGATTATCACCAACAACCGTTTCTAGAGTTTCACAGAACGGTGCAAAAAGCATCCAGGGAGTGGAGGGTGTGCAGAAACAGCATGTTTATCTGAAGGATTAGAGAACAATCATCACATTGATTCAAGCTGACAGGAAGACTACAGTAACTCGGATAGTGACTGCCCACTGCTCCGTGTGTGTGTGTGTGCTCACTGTACACGTGTGCATCCAAAAACAAATACATCAATTAATTAAATAAACACTCTTTACAACTGTGGTTTGATCCGGATCATCTCCAAAATCAAACAGTCTTCCTTGTCCAAAGGCCTGCCTCTGGCAAAAAGTTTTGCGAACGAGTAGAAAGCATCGCCTCTTTGATCTCGGACTGCGCCAATACTCATACAATAGACTAGCAATACTCATACAAACAGGCTTCATACAATCAGTACATACTCCATAACTATAACAGTATTCACTATATAACTATAAAAGTACATACTCCATAACTATAACAGTATTTACTATATAACTACAAAAGTATATAATCCATAACTATAACAGTATTTACTATATAACTATAAATGTATATACTCGATAACTATAACAGTATTTACTCTATAACTATAACAGTGTATGCTACATAACGATAACAGTATATACTACATAACTATAACAGTATATACTACATAACTATAAAATTATATACTACATAACTATAACCGTATATACTTTTATAGTTATAGAGTAAATACGCCATAACTATAACAGTATATACTATATAACTATAATCGTATTTACTACATAACTAACAGTATATACTACATAACTATAACAGTATATACTACATAACTATAACAGTATTTACTCTATAACTACAAAAGTATATACTCCATAACTATAACAGTACTTACTATATAACTATAAATGTATATACTCCATAACTATAACAGTATTTACTATATAACTATAACAGTATTTACTATATAACTATAAAAGTATATACTACATAACTATAACTGTATTTACTACATAACTGTAACAGTATATACTACATAACTAAAACAGTATATACTACATAACTGTAACAGTATATACTACATAACTATAACAGTATTTACTCTATAACTATAACAGTGTATGCTACATAACTATAACAAGATATACTACATAACTATAACAGTATTTACTCTATAAATATAACAGTGTATGCTTCATAACTATAACAGTATTTACTATATAACTATAACAGTGTATGCTACATAACTATAACAATATATATTACATAATTATAACAGTATTTACTCTATAACTATAACAGTGTATACTACATAACTATAACAGTATATACTACATAACTGTAACAGTACATACTACATAACTATAACAGTATATACTAGATAACTGTAACAGTATATACTACATAACTATAACAGTATATACTATATAACTATAACAGTATTTACTCTATAACTATGCTACATAACCATAACAATATATACTACATAATTATAACAGTATTTACTATATAACTACAAAAGTATATACTCTATAACTATAACAGTACTTACTATACAACTATAAATGTATATACTCCATAACTATAACATTATTTAGTATATAACTCTAAAGGTATATACTCCATAACTATAACAGTATTTACTATTTAACTATAAAAGTATATACACTACATAACTATAACCGTATTTACTACATAACTGTAACAGTATATACTACATAACTGTAACAGTATATACTACATAACTATAACATTATATACATTACATAACTATAACAGTATTTACTTTATAACTATAACAGTGTATGCTACATAACTTTAACAATATATACTACATAACTATAACAGTATTTACTCTATAACTATAAGTGTATACTACATAACTATAACAGTATATACTAGATAACTGCAACAGTATATACTACATAACTATAACAGTATATACTATATAACTATAACAGTATTTACTCTATAACTATAACAGTGTATGCTACATAACTATAACAGTATATACTATAATAGCAGAACGGGAATCATTTCTGAAATGACTTACTGTCATGATTGAGCATGCTAATGACATCATCAACGATGCAGTCAGGACAGAATCCAGGAGTTTTGGAAAGCAGACCAAGCAGTGAGGCAATCTTCAGTCTGACTGAGTTATCAACCTCCTGTTAAACAACATAACGTTTATAATTCCAAGTGTGACATTAACACTATATACACTATACATAAACAACAGTAAATTAAATTATAGCAAGATTACACATGACAGAAATCCACACACTAGCCCCGCCCCAAATCCCTTTAAAACGTGTCCCTCAGAATTGAACTCTTACCTTATAATAGTGCTCCAGAAGAATACGCACAACACCCTCAACACTTTCCGCCTCCACTGGCTTGCGAGCGAAGTTTAGGAGATACTGCAGGGCGTATGTTGGACTGGTGGCTTTACACAGGTCAATATGAAGGGCTGCAGATTTACTAGGCTTGGTTAGACGAAGCTTCTTTGCCGGTACCTCCTCGAGGGGCTGTTGCTGGAAGGTGGAATTATTTCAATTTACACAACGGACAGTTGTATAAAATACTCATGCTCTAATCTGAAGCTTGAAGTCATGCATTTTAAACCGACCCTGTACGAATCATGAGTACAAGAACAGCACAAAGGAAAATGGCTCAGTGTGTCTTTGTGGGGAAAATATTTCAAGCAGAGACATATTACGGGTTCCCGTGACCCCAATAGTATTAAACGCTTCAGAAACTGAACGAATGCACGAAAGTTTAGTCATTCAACTTGTCTTAGTATTTTTATTGATCAAAAATTATTAAACTATCCATCCATGCATTTGCCGAACCACTTAATCCTGCTTGGGTCTCAGGGAGGCTAGGGGCTATCTCAGCCGACTCTGGCCAAACCCAGATAACACCCTAAACAACTCGCCAATCCATCATAGGGCAAACACACACACACACACACACACACACACACATAGTCATTCACACTCACAATTATTGGCAGTTTGGATCAGCCAGTTAACCTAATGTGCATGTCTTCGGATTGTTGCAGGAAACCAGAGTACCATAAGAAACCTAGACACGCACGGGGAGAACATGCAAAATCCACACAGAAACACCCTAGCCCGGGACCTTCTCGTTGTGAGGCAGACGTGCTAACCACTACACCACCGTGCCGCCCTAATGGTCCGTATTATCTGCCCTAAAGACACTCAATATTCTCGATATACTGATGACTAAAAAATAAATGTTTTTACATTTATGATTCTCTCAGTTCTAAGTTTTTTTGCAATAATGTGATCAGGATTAAATTATAACAAATATAAGTGAAGGCAGCACGGTGGTGTAATGGTTGGCACACCTGTCTCGCCTTACAGCAAAAAGGATCCGGGTTCTAGTCTGAGGAGTTTGCATAGAGTAGTTCCTGAGCTTGTGTGGGTTTCCTCTGGGTACTCCGGTTTCCTCCCACAGTCCAATGACATGCACAGTGGTCTAAGTGGATGTTCCAAGTTCCTCCTAGGTGTGAATGTGAATGGCTGTGTGTGTGTGTGTGTGTGTGTGTGTGTGTGTGTGTGTGTGTGTGTGTGTGTTGGCCCTTCTGTGCTCTGGAGAGATGTTCAGGGTGTACCTCGCCTTCGCCTCGGCTGAGATAGGCTCGCGAACGTAATATGTTTACACGGCAAAATAAATGAATTAATAACATCCAAGTGAAAATAAGTTTTAAAATAACTTAACAATTTTAACATACAATACACAGTAGAATAAACTGACTAATAGGTTTATTGACTTCGCTAAATCCCCCACTGTTAATGTTAGCTTAGCCACATAGATGTATTTCCGGTGACAGAGTTGACTCGCTGGTTATCTAAACATTTCACTTTGCAAAGCTTCCACTTCTTAATTTTTACCACTCAGGTGTTTTACCTGCACAACTTTGGAAAATTCCTCGTAAACCCGCTTTTTCAGATGAGCAGCCATTATTACAATGAACAACAAGCTGAAGCAAAGCTCATTTGTCCCATCTTACTCGCCGTAGTGCTTCTTCTTCTGTCCTCTCTGTTTATTCCGCGTCCAGAGCTTTTGCACTGATGTCGCCCTCAGGTGTCTTAAAGAGGAAATGTTTACATGATTATTTCGCCCAAATCTCTTTTATAATCTCAAACAATCAATCAATCAATTAATCAACCAATCAATCAATCAGTATGATTTGTGTCTACAGTAAACCTTGAACTGTTTTTAAAAAGACAACACAAAAACACGACCAGGTCATATTGACGTGTCATTCATTTACGAGTCGGTTCTTTTACCATGAACCAAACAAAGAGTCGACTCATATATATATGAGCCGTCGTGTATCCCTTTTTTAAAATATCTCATTATTTTATGCTGTAAGCACATCGTCGTTATTCTGGCAGTAAAATAGTAAAAATACTTCCATGGAGACCTCAGTGAGATCTGAGGGAGACCTGGGACCAGGCAGTCAAATGAGTCGGTTCCTATGGATGAGTTATTTGAACACATTTTCACAAATGTACTTCTTCTAAGGGCTTAGAAAAAAGACTTAAAGTGTAGCTGATGTAAAATATTCATTCATTCATTCATTCATTTTCTGAACCGCTTATTCCTAATTAGGGTCGCGGGGAGGCTGGCGCCCAT
>JBCNYG010000001.1:72168416-72178944 GCA_039654305.1 Porochilus rendahli | reverse complement strand
ACTCCACACAGAAACGCCCGAGCTGGGAATCGAACCCAGGACCTTCTTGCTGTGAGGCGGACGCGCTAACCACTACGTCACCTTGCCGCCTATATTAAATGCAGTAAAATTGAATAAAATAGATTGTTTTCCTCAAAATTAAAAGTGATGTGGGAGACAGGCCTGAGCCAGTTAATGCTCTAAAGCATGTAATGAGGTAATAAAACCCTGATACCATGGAATTATAATCTTGCTGGCTGGCAGTGAGATTGAGCTGAAGGCACAGTGTGTAGAATTTGGAGAAATCCTGTCAAATGAGGCACTAAAGCCATAAAGTTAAGGAACATTTTTTTAATGTAAAAGGATGGAAAGAACAGAGAGTCATAGCCACCTTGAAAGCTAGCTGTGCTATTCTAGGTAGTCGTACAATAACAGAGGAGCTGATTTTGCCCAGCACTGTGGATATGTCAAGAGTTACTGAATGAGACAGCTGCAACCTAAATTCAGTCAGTACCTACACTCTCTGTGAGCAGAAGAATGAGAATGAGTTATTTGCATGGTTAGATTTTCTTCAGAGAAAGGTTTACATTCTCTGAAGATTTTAGCATCTCACATCGTATGTCACGTCGACATAAAGCATTATGCTGGTCGCATATTTTGCTTTTGACATTTTGTGTCCTGCACTGTTTACCTCGTTACATCCAAGCCCATGTGACGTTCTCCATAAGATGACCACCAAGTTAAAGGTCCTTGATTTTTCTTTTCTTTCTCATTTAAGGGGGACATGTGGATGAATGTAAATGTCAGATGGATGTTTATAAATGTCAGCTCATATGAACTGTATTTGTGCCTAGTTTATATCTGATTTGTTAGCTTAATATCTGTACCTTGTTATTATTGACATTAACATGCCTTATATGAACTGATAAATTTACGCTCTATTCTTGCAATGTATTTTGCTTTCCTGAGTATGACTGATCAGCCTTTTCAAAATGGCTAATTTAAGCTATCAAACAGATTTTAGCAGCTTGTATCTTTGAAAATACAATTAAAAACAACCTGATAATCAAAATATACAAATTTAAATGCTGATTGGATTTCAGCATATCAGGTGATGTTTATTTGTGTGATGAGGAAGGGCATGGCCTAAGAAGCTAAACACCCAAGGTGTGCATAATTATTAGGCAGATTCCTTTCTTCAGGCAAAATGGGCCAAAAAAATTAAGAGTGACAATTTAAAAATTGTTATAAACTGTGTGCACACAATTTTCTCTGGGATCAATAAAGTATTCTGATACTGATCATAGAACTAGCTAACGTTTTGTTGTGAATTCAAGGCTTGTCTTTATAACCTTGGTGTTTGAGCCTTCTGCCAAGAAGATACGTGGAGACATTTTGTTTTGATTCTCAAGTGGTTTCCGGCCAATAGTTGAACCTCGGATTCAGGAGGAACAATGTGTATTTCGTCCTGGCCGCAGCACTCCTGACCAGCTCTACACTCTGCAGGATCCTGGAGGGGGCATGAAAGTTTGCCCAACCAGTCCATATGTGCTATGTGCTTTCCACATGTGCTTTGACGCTAGTGGGACTACATCTCTCGGCTCGTCTGGAAACACCTCGGCGTCCCCCCCGGAAGAGCTGGAGTGGCTGGGGAGAGGGACATCTGGACCTCACTGCTTAGGCTGCTGCCCCCCGCGACCTGACCCCGGAAGAAGCGGAAGAAGGTGAATGAATGAATGTATCATTTTACTTCCACTTTACAATGATGCACCACTTCATGTTGGTCTATAACATAAAATCCAAATAAAATACATTTACAGTGTGCACAATTATTAGGCAAGTGGGTATTTTGACCACATCATCTTTTTTATGCATATTTCCCAACTCCAAGCTGTATAAACTTGAATGCTTATTGGATTTGAGCATATCAGATGATGCTTATTTGTGTGAGGAAGAAGGGTGTGGCCTAAGAAGGTTAACCCCCTATATCAAGGTGTGCATAATTATTAGGCAGACTCTTTTCTTTAGGCAAAAAGGGCCAAAAAAGAAGTTTGATTGACTCTGAAAAGTCAAAAATTGTAAAAAACTGCACACAATTTTCTCCGGGATCAGTAAAGCATTCTGACACTGGTCATAAAATTATCTAACGTTTTTTTGCAAAAGATCAACAGGGTCGAAAGAAAGTGTTGAAAGAAAAAAAAGCAAATTAACTTTCAGAGATTTACGAAAAATCAAGTGTGAAGCTACTAGGAACCCGTCGTCCTCCAGTGCTGCATATTCCAGAACTGTAACCTACCTGGAGTTCCCAGAAGTACGAGGTGTTCAGTGCTGTGAAAATGTGACCACCATTGAACAAGACATACAAGTTAAAACGTAAAGACTGGGCCAAGAAGCACATGAAGACTGATGGAATCAGAGCGACTCTTGACGGACTAGACGGATGGGCCCGTGGCTGGATCAGTGTTGGGCACAAAGCTCCACTTCAATTCAGACGCCAAGGTGGGGAGGTGGGGTTCTCAAAAGTGGGGTGTACCATGAACAGCTCCCCAGACCGTTACACAGCAATACACAGGCAACCATTCACACTCACACCTAGAGGCAAGTGGAAACAGACAATTCGTTTATTGTGCATGTTTTTTGAATGGTGGGAGGAACCTGGAGTACCCAGAGGAAACCTACGCAAGTACGGAAGAACACATAAACACCCTCGCTGCGCCTGCGATTCGAACCCAGAACCTTCTTGCTGTGAGGTAAAGCACTACTCCACCTTTTGTACTTTTTATGTAGTGTTTGGAAGCATGTAGGCAATATAACTATAATCTTAAATGATGAGATCTATCGCTCACAGTTTGAGCTTAGTGATACAGTGATATCTCTGCAAAGGTAAAACATTCTTTAACACATGCTTACCTAATTCTTCCTAAGAAGTACCCGGGTGTTAGGATTTATTCATATCACAGAAATTAAATATAGTGTTAAATGTGGTGCCTTGACACCATTAACCCCATACACCTAACCATACACGTTAACACCACAATGTTAAAAGTGGCAGTGGAGGTTCAGTGGTTAATGTTCTCGATTGCTGATCAGACTATCGGAGGTTAGAGCCCCACTATTACCAAGTTGCCCCTGTTGATTCCTTGTTCAAGGTTCTTCCTCCTAAATTGCTCAGTTTTATTAATGACATAAAAAGTTGCTTTGTATAAAGGCGTCTGCCAAATGTTATAAACCACAAAATTCTCTGACAGCCATTAAAAACTTTGAGACCATAATTTTCACCATAATTCTGAAATGGGATTTTTGTAATATGGATAATTTGTTTTTACATGTTGGCTTCCAAAAACAAAAGTGTCAAGAATAAATCATGCACAACAAAACAAAATGGCACCTGTCAAAATGAATGTCACAACAGTCAGTATCGGGTATGGACTCCGTTTGCAGTGATACAAGCGATGATACAGGCGGAGATGTGTTGATACAGCACGGCGAAACGAGTCCCACAAGCGCTACAACCGGATGTAGCGATCCTGTAATCGTCACTCTCTCTCGCCCTGAACATGGCCTGTCATCACCTGACCCTGTCATGTTGTGGCGATAAAGTTTCTGATGGTGGGTTGTGTACAGCCCATACCCCTCACTACCTCACTGCAGCTCAACCCAGCCCACACCATTCCCATTGCCCAGAGACGTTGTTCACGTGATAGACGTGGCATTATGACAAGCACTAGCACTAGACTGAAGTAAACCTCGATCATTAAGAAACTGAAGACATGTAAAAACATATATACTAATAATGATTTGAAAAAAGTCGATCTCACATAAGAGCAGGTGTGTGTGTGTGAAGAGTTTTGGGCAGTTGGGTTGTTTTGTCTGGGTCAAAGAGAAACAAGTGAATGGAATTTTCTCTGGGCAATGTCATAGTATATAATAAACAATAAAGATTAAAAATAAAAGATTTTTGTTTCAGGAAGATTTAGATAACTGAAGTCAATGTTTCGCAACACTGAACGTTCACACTGATTTTCGTCCTACAGAAAGTGTTTGTCTGTCTGCAGGCCACAGGTGCATGCACAGTCCTACTAAGTTATTACCTTTGACATGATCTATATATTGCTCATATTACTAGAATTTTGAGCTTACGAAAATTGTACTAAAGTAATATTACGAGTCATTACATTTACATAGACAGCAACTTTCCAATAGGTCTAACGCCAGGATCGAATCAGATAATTAAACTTCGCTTTCAAGTTAGACAGAGCATGTGTCTGAAGAATTGGAAGACGGCACGTTTTTAAATTCGAATTTCTCCACTGCTGACAAAAGTAACTTATGTCATGACAGTCATAATGTTATTAGAAGTATTAGCATAAATGTCATATGTAATGTAACCTAACATAAGGCTCTTTTATACAACAAGGTTCTGTCGTTATATCCAGTGTGCCACATAAAAGACCAGGTTCACTCCACCAGTCATGAATTAAATCAATTTAACATTGTGTTGGTAAAACATTTGAGGACAAGCTGATGAGGTCGAAGATGATCCTCCCATTGATGGCCGTCATTGTTTACACTTGTTTTTGATTTCTTAAGGCGGTCATTGCTTGATGGGTCATGTCGGGTGGTATGGCGGAGATCTCCTGCTGAAGGGCTTCAAGGGTTTGGGATGGATGAGTATACACTCAATTTAAGGTAGCAGAGAGGGAAGAAAGAAAAAAAAAAAAAAATCACAAGGTGAGGTCAGGGGAACAGGCCTGTACCAGACATCACCATACAATGAGATCAGAAATAACCTGGAGTGGAATCAGTCAAATCAGGGCAGAGCAGGGGCTATAAAAATGAGTTAACTTTGAAACATCAGATCACCAAATTTGGTGTTTGGGTCCCCCTAAGTGGCAAGTAGGGTAGAAGTGTAATTGGCCTTACTTCCAGATCACCAATATATACACACACTGGGCTGGTCAAACCTGGCAGGAGCATCTGGACCGTTATGGTCTTTCAATTGGAAAAATTTTAAATGTTACGACCATTTATACACAGCCTGATTTTAACGTCTACTTTGATAATTATTGATTGCACAAGTATGTGCTGCCCATCATATCAAATATTCCCTTTGAAAACAGACCTTCTGATGCAACCTTGTATAACCACACCCACGTCCACCATTATACAAATTTACAAAACACTTGTATTTAACTCGTTCTTAAGGATACATTTTTATCCTTCTTGAATTACAATGTAAAGTTATATAAAGGACCAGAAGTTTTAAAATGTGTTACACCTCTAATAATAATTTTGATACATAGTACAATCTGACTTAGTACAACATTACACAATAGTGTAAAGACAGAGGGACACGGGCCATAAATGTATTTATAATTTTATTTTTGTACAGAAAACCTCATCATCCAATGGTGAACACCTACAGGAAAGAAAAAGAAACAATCAGTGACATGCGCTGGACCATCGTTAGTGTTTTATTAAGTATTGGATATCGCATCACTCGAGCCCTTCTCAGACAAATGCCTCAATGTCTTCAGGCGAAAGGAACCTTCTGCTCAAAGGGTGCAGGCTCAGAGGCACAGAACGTGACTCTGGACCCGGCCCCATTCAAGCGAAGCAAAATCCCATTCCGACTCGTCATCGTATCATCACTGAAGGGATAAGCGAGTATTGAGCTCCACGCACAATGCACCCTCGTATAGTACATGCCACACACGCCTATTTACACGTGGCTCCAGCCAAATGGCAGAATTCCCAATGAGATAGTGCTCCAGGAACAATTCAACAACTTAATCTTCCAAAATACCATATACACACGTAGCCGAGCAATACATTCAACAGGTCCAGTGCATTCGTTATTACTATATGTTGACAACCATTAAATACGGAATTAACTATAACAAATGTGATGAGCATTAATGTTTCCCTTTATAAACCAGGTACTGCTTACAGTACCTCTTACCCTCTATGCTGTGGCCACTGGAGCTCCCTGTGGCATGACCGGGACTTCAGGCTTGGCTCCCTTCTGTTCGGAAACAGGGGTGGTGGGCAGGATCTCATCTTTAGGCTCCACGATGCTGACGTGGTCAGGGAGAGGCTTCTTGGGGCCGATCTTACCGCTGGGGTCCCAGGGAAGCATGATCTTAACCTTGATACCAAGCACACCTACACATACACACCATGTCTCAGTCAAATTACCATCATTTAGTATGCACGTAGTTTGCCTAATTTTTCTCTGACTATACTTCTGTAATAAACATGTGTTCTTGAAATAACACTTCTAAACGCCCTTCTCAGACAAATGCCTCAATGTCTTCAAGTGAAAGGAACGGGCCTCTCTGAGGATCTGGTGTTAGGAGCACAGAACGTGACCACTAAACCAAGGTCCAGAGAGATGCCCTGCGTCCCGTTCCGACTCGTCATCGTATCATCACTGAAGGGGAATCTCAAAATGCTTGGAAAAACAGCAACTGGAGCCACAATATTTACACCCAAAAACTTGAATTTGACAATGGCTCGTACTTTGTCTGAATCATCCAAACTCTACAAACAATATTTTGTGTTATCTAATCTCCCCACACACACACACAGCTGTCTTATTAATATGCAAGTGTCAGGGTCCAACGCACCTCAATCCTCATATTAACTGAGACTGCATTTTTGCTAATATTTCATACATTATCAAATATGCAGATGTGAACACTGCCATGGTCATAGCAGAATGCTTCCATATTGCTATAATGTGGTCAATTTCAGTGAAAATAACATACTTTTTGGTTATCTGTATTACAAATTTGTGAATTTGGTTTTCAAAACGCATACTACATAATATTTGTCAAACATTACACATGGATAGATACGCAGCTCATGTTCCATATAGAAGAAATCGAGTAGAAATTTAATGTAACAAGTTTCCTAATACCTAAAATACACATCTCTTGATCAGTCAAGAGAAGTTTTTCCTTCATACACCACAATACTATCCTATTATTGAGGGGAAATTTGTGGGCTCAGTAGTGCTGCATACATCACAGTAATGAGTACACAAATAACCATTACAAATAGATACAATTAAAGCTCACAGTGACCAGTTTAACAACCCTGCAAACTGCACGCCTCAACTTCCTTCAGAGCTTTTGAATAGTTAAGACTACAATCATTCAGTCTGGAACTGATGCGAGTGAGCGTGATTAACTACACTTTATTAACTACACGTTAACGGCCGAGACTACTCGATCAAGACAATCGCCGACTGAGAGATCAGTTGGTGGCTGGAGCCTTTCATCACTTCTAGCCTAGTAGATTTGGTGCAAGCTAGTCTCTATGGCTAAACAAATGCATTTGATTCAAAAGGAAATGTTTAACCAAATGATGATCATCAACATCACGTTTATAATTCCTTAAACAGTGATGAAGATCTGAGGATGAATAATCTTGTTAATTTAACCACCAGTTATTACCCACCCACCCCGTCGCTTACCTTGGCGGAGCAGAACGTGACGGACAGCAGTGTCCACGTAATAGTTGACGGGATCACCACTGTGGATCATGAGACCATCCACAAACTTCATGGACTTGGCCCTCTGACCCCTGAGTTTACCAGACACGACGACCTCACAGCCCTTGGCACCACTCTCCATGATGAAGCGGAGAACACCATAGCAGGCCCTGGAGAAGGCGACGGCATATCATTAACAAGCCATGTCACCACATGTGATTCAAAGAAATTAATATTTTATTCTTCTCAGACAAATGCCTCGATGTCTTCAACCGAAAGGAACACGACACTCTGAGGAACTGAGGTCAAGGACACAGAACATGACCGCTGACCCAGAATCCAGAGAGACAGCCTGTTTCCTGTTCCGACTCGTCATCGTATCATCACTGAAGAACAAGCAGCAGTAAAATACGGTCTTGCAGAGTGTAAACAGCGCCTCAGGGGCGTTTAAAGTTAGCATATAAAATCTGTACTACCCTGTCCTGTTTCTGTTCCCTGTACTTGAATGTATATGAAGATGGTTAGATGCAGTACTGCTGAAGAGGTGAATGCATACTAAAGGTAAATTCCTTGGTTTCACATAGGCAGAATGACTTCGACAATTTCTAGCCTTCCAGGGGGCAACAGGCATCAGCAGTCAAAACACTTGAGCCAGGGAGCCACTTTGAGAACGAGCAGAACGTTTTTCTAGTCTACATATGTCGCACTCGCTCACTTGGTGCCAATAACCTGTTTCCGCACAGCAATGCATTGACAGCAGCACCGTTGCTTGCACTTATATAAATTATTGGGGCTCCCAGTGACAGTGCACAAATGTTCCCCGTCAGCCTGTTCAGTGAATTTTTTCAATTTTGTCTTTAAAATTTGACCTGAAGGTGGGTAACTTATCACCAAAAAAGATTTTCAATCTGATGTTACATACTGGGGCCAAATTAAATTAATTTAAATTGACCAGCACAAGGTTTCCCAGGACCTGCATAAAGCACTGTATCTACTCTGACAGGTAGGTCAACCTTTTTTGAAGCTGCGCAGCTCCAAAATAGCTTCAGACCCACGATGTTCGACTGTGATCTGAGTCTGACTCCCAAAGCCTTCATATCAAGAAATATGACATTTAACTGTCACAACATTATGTTCAACCTTTGCAATGGTTTGACACATTGGTATCAAACATTTGATTTGTCACATACCTATAAAGTCATTCACAAGAAAGTCAATTGTCATGTGGAGAAAAATAAACAAGCACGAACAATAACCCAGCTTAGCACCACCAGGGAAGTGCATCAAGTTATACATTATACCAATGAAAACTTTCACCATGTACACAGCATTTAATGTCAGCATCTAGAACATCTTACCTGCGGACAGCCAGACCTCCAAGCAGCTTGTAGCGCAGAGATTCTGCCTGAGCAATGGCACACAATCCCCTTGTGGCAACCTTCTCAGCATAGAGCTAAAACAAACAAAAAAAAAAACAGTAGTTAAGCACCTGAAGAGAGTAAAGCACTACAGAACACAGCGACTTAACGCTCCTAATAAAAAAATATATCAGCCATACCTCCACGCTGCCCTCGGGGAAGCCAAATCTCTTCTGAACAACGGCAGTCAGTTCCCTAATACGGCGGCCTTTCTCCCCCAAGACATTCTGGGTTCTACACAGATAAAAATTTTTAAAGCTTGTTTCCTGATCAGAACAAGAAGTCTTCCTGCTACTGTAACAATGCTACTTAACCTTAAATAAGCACATAACATAACCGAGGCTTCACCTGGTGGCGAGAATGATGATCTCTGTCCTTGTTGGAGTGACCCGGACCTCCACACCGGAGTACCCATCCTCGGCAAGCTCTCGGGTCAGGAACTCATTCAGCTCGGCTTTGAAGATGCCATCTGAGACAAACTAAAAAAAATAATAATAAAAAATTCCACATTAGGAAGATAAATGCAATCTTCACATGCAATATGGGACAATCTACAGACGTAAATTTGCAATATGAACCAGACACAAATCGGAAGTACTTGTCCAAGCTTTATCAAATCACATCTGATACATTAAAATAGACTCACGTGAAACAACCACAAAAAACCCATCTACTTCGACCTCGAGTTCAGACACCAAGAGAAGTCTTAACAACTCAAAAACATGTTACTACTCTGAAGGATGTGCAGTAAAGTGGTCTGTATGGGTAACTCCATCTGTTTAATCACAAATTCAACTCTCTTTAATGAGATCTTTTACTCATTTCACCTATAAATAAGAGATTATTAACAAGTTTAAACCTTTAATATCTCCAATACAAGTGCAGCAGGGATCAGAATAACATCCACTTCGTATGTTAATCATGCAATAGCAACAAGACACACATTAATTTTTTAAACTTAAAATAATTACAACAATAATAATACAGTTCCTAGACCGTTTTTTGGAATAAAATGTACAAAAATAAAGCAAAAAAAACAGGTGACTAATTTGTAACTCTTAATCCCGGATGTGATAAATTAGCTTAGCTTCAGCTAACCAAGCACAGAGCTCAACAAAACCCACAAAGCTTTAAAAGATAAAAAAATAAAATCACAAAGAAATAAAAGACACTGCATTTTCTAGTTTGGTTCCAGTAACCGGTTTTAGGCAGCAGCTCCTGCCATGTTCCGCGTCGGAACCGCGGTGAGTCGCATCCGAGATAATCCAGGTATTAAATTAAAATAGAACGTCTATCTCAAAATAAATAACGATAACTAAGCACCACTTCAATCTTTTAAAATCATCATTACAACGAATAAATCCCAAGTTCCACGGATATCAGGATAAAAAGCTCGCTAACCTTTCTCTTCTTAGAGATTTGCACCGCCATCTTGCCGAAGGCCGCAGACAGGAAAGGAATGTTGACCAAAGCGGAAATCAATTTATACTAATGTTTTACTTCCGCTTGCTCTCAGGGCTCATGGGAATTGTAGTCTTGTGTGTTGTTTCTGTATTGCTTAGCATTGCCCGGAGAATGGGTACATGTCAATGGCATCTTTATCCCTGTCGGCGCTGTCTGTCACACTTACACA
>JBCNYG010000001.1:72133819-72149528 GCA_039654305.1 Porochilus rendahli | reverse complement strand
AAATGCATGTACTGACCAGTTCTGTCACACATGTTGATAGTATCACTTCTGATAATCTTATCCGTAAGAAGTTTGAACAAGCATGCACTGTGTAGATTGCTAAAATTGAAACAGTGGCTGGGTGTCCGGCCAGCGAGTACACAGGTGTACATGATGTAGTTACATTAGCTGCCGTGAGAGAGAGCGACGAAAGGACCGGAAAAATGCTCTGAGTTTTAAAATTCAACTTGCACTGGGGAAGTTAAGACCGGCAGGAATAAAAAAGTAGTTTTTTCCAGTTGTATCTTTTTTTTTTTAGAAATCACAAACATTAACATCGGCCGACATGTAAAACAAGGAATAAAAAATAACGACCTTTTTTAAGAGTAGTTTGCACAGCAAGACAAATTTCAAACAGTTATAAGATAAAAAAAATGTTTTAAGGTGTTTAAGGAAATGTTACCTGTGTGAGAAGCCAGATACGGAGCTTAAAGCTAGCTGTGAGATGAACCAAACAACAAGCTGTTCCCCATCACAAGAGAGTTATTCAAGTCTGGAGAAATTCAACCAGCAATTTGGAAAAATCCTCTAAGCTGTAAAGTTGCGGAAAGCTTGTATAAAGGCGCTGAGCTGAATGCCAAACTCTTAAGATTTTACAAACTTCATCAAACAAATGAATGGACGGCTATTTTTTTTAACAGATACAATTTAAACTGTACTTAATGGCAACACTGTAGATAGGTCATGCTGTGGATGTCTTTTTTTAATTTGCTGCAAATACAGAACAACAATGCACTGACTCTGATAATGCAATGTACACACACACACACACACACACACACACACACACACACATTTATCTTTCTGAGAGTGCCACCTGATCCTTATCAATTTCTTACTCACCCTGTTTTTAAAATTCAGCAGGTGTATATAATACAGCTGCTTTTTAAGTGTGTTAATCGTAAACCCAACCCGAGGCTGCACATCTATTCAATTACACACTTGTTGGCTGAAAGAATGTTTGTAATTCAATTTATTCTCTTATGGAACCACAGATTTTTCTCTTTCAGGGTCATGTACTGTATATCAATTACAAAAAAAAACAGGCGTGTCAGATTTGGTCACACACACATGCAATCTTTTAGCCATTAGTGGTTGACTGTACTGGAATAGAGTATGCAAATCAATCTCAAGGGCAACAAACCCATTAGGTTAACTCCAGCAAATAAAACTTCTTTGCTTTAGTCTTTTGCAGGATCAGCTCTTTTCTGAAAGCCCACGTCAGCGACAAGATTCTTAATCCTTCTGCATGGTCCTTCGGCATTCCCTTCAGTCCAGAAGAGCCAGAGCTTAGCATGGTAATGAGAGCTTTACCCTCGGCAAACGAATAAACAGTTTCAACCTATGCCTGAATTGTAAAAGTGAAGTCTCAGTTGTAAGGCATATGCAGACTATATAACACATACGGCTTTGTGTAAATGTGTACCACTGAAAGTATAATGGAGTGTGTGCACCTTTATTGACAATTTTATCATGAGATGGTGAGTGCCAATGCTTCCAAAAGCTGAATCTCAAAATAGACAAAGGCCATGTAAGAACGCCCCACTGACATTTAGATGGCCAACTGCATCTGGCTTTTTATGAGTTATGGCATACAGCAATGGGCATGATTTACTGAACGTTCTGCCTAATGCCAGCTTTACACTGTACAATATCCAACCTCATTTTTATGTTGTAAACAAAAAAATACACATCATGAAACATTTCGATTTTGAGGTAGAAATAACTTTGCCAATCGGCATTAGCATTACTATGATGCTACTGTGTGCCCCTTACAAGACACACACACGCACACATGCATACGCACACACACACACACACACACACACACACACACACACACACACACACACACACACACACACACACACAAGCAGAGTATTGTTACAGACGTTGAGATCGGTGGTATTAGAACTTATAATATGACATGTTTCTCTAATCAGCAGCTGATTTTGTGTCCTTGTGACCCACAATTCCTTTCGGATAGTAAGAGTGTAAAGGCGAGCCCGTCTCCTGAGCGCGAGGGGTCCAGATCACGATGATTGATGGGGTACACATACCGTGGTAATTTTCTTTAATCACAGTTCTATCATTAGAGAGTCCTGATTATATGATCTGAGATGGAGAACACATACTATCACACAGTCTGTTAAAGGATTCACTTCAGGTTGTACTTGGACCTCGTACAGTATCTGACTCTCTCACTCTTACTGCTGGCAGTGAATCTCGATCTCTCTGTGCTTTCTGTCTCTCGATAGAATCTATCTCAGCTCTGGAACCAGCACCGTCTCTTATACCAACCCTGTCTGTAAAACCCAGCACCATCTCCCAAACTGACACCGTCTCCCAAACTGACACCGTCTCTAAAACCAGCACAGTCTCTAAAACCAGTACAGTCTCCGACACCAACACTGTTTCCGACACCGTCTCTGAAACCAACGCCATCTCCCAAACCAATGGCATCTTTCAAACCAACAATGTCTGTAGAACCAAGCACCATCTCACAAATCGACACTTTCTTTGAAACCAGCACTGTCTGTGACACCAACACCATCCCTTAGACCAGTGCAGTGTCTGAAACCAACACCGTGTCTCAAGTCAACACTGTCTCTATGATCAACATCATCTCTGGGAACAACAGCGTCCTAAACACCAACACCATCTCTGACATCGATACCGGTTCTGACACCAACACCATCTGTGACACCAAGACTGTCCCTTAAACCAACACGGTCTCTGACACCAACACTGTCCCTGATATCGTCTCCATTTCTCATACCAACATTGTCCCTGAAACCAACACCGTACTTGACACCAACACCGTCTCCGACACCAACACCGTCTCCGAATTCAACATGTCTCTGACACCAACACCATCTCCGACATCAACACCGTCTCCGACACCAACACCGTCTCTGACATCAACACCGTCTCCGACACCAACATCGTCTCAAACATCAACACCGTCTCTGACACCAACACCGTCTCTGACATCAACACCGTCTCTGGCACCAACACCATCTCCGACACCAACACCATCTCCGACATCAACACCGTCTCCGACATCAACACCGTCTCTGACACCTACACTGTCACTGACGCCAACACTATTGCTGAAACCAACATCGCCTCTGGGACCAACACTGTGTCAGAAAACCAACCAGTATTTTGAAACCAGCTCTTTCTGATATAAAACTTTTCTTTTTTAAAACTTTAGAAAAGGCTTTCATTTCAAATGCCCTGATTTCACCTCTGACGGTACGCGTGGTGTGTGAAAAGCTTTTCGTTGTACTGCACACTCTTGCACAGTGACAGTGAAACTGACAGCGCACTGATCCAAAAAACCCACCTCTGAGTGATGATGTCAGAAAGAAGAGTCCTACCACGGTACGGATATTAGCAGAACGTAGTGGATAGAATAACGTAAACATAATATGTTTTAAAATGTGACTAATTACCTCAGAGTAAACAAATTAAAAAACTGTGACCTCAAGCTGTAAATAAAACACACGCTACAAAACACACACACAGAAGCAAATGAACTGGGACTTTAATTAGGCGACGTACGGAGCACATCGAACCCGAAGAGTGTCTTATTATTAATGCTAAGCATGCGCAATTATAAACAGTCCCCTTATTACACCAAACACACTTCATCACGCAAAACCTGAATGTTAAACACGCCTTTACAGCAAAACTGTTCATAATTACACGTTCGGGTAGGTTCGAATCTTTTAAAGTCGGTAATTTGGGGTGAGTTCAATTATTTGCTTTCACACTGAAATAATTATGTTGTTTTAATGGGCAATTTGAAATTATTTACATCATGTGAATTGTTTAATTGTTTTTTCACATTATACAAACAAAACTATGCTGTGCTTACACTGAATGTCACTTCCTGATTACCACACACACACACACACACACACACACACACACACACACACAGACCAAGAAACCTACTGACCGGAATGAGGAATTTTTTTATCTCTTCGAGGGCGTGGCCCATGCGAGCATACGCCTCAGCGGGCGGAGCAAACACCTCGATGAGGACGTGGAGATCTTCGTTCAGGTGCTGATATTTGGACTCGCCGCTTTTCCGTAACTCCTCCTCCTGAAAGAATCAGCAGACACGAAACGCTTCATCTGGTAAGTAAAAGCTAATCAAACATCTAGCAGCTCATTTAATGAGTGACAGCTGACCTAGCAAGTAAATACTAACTTGGCAAAAGTGAATCTACCAAGCACAACTAGGTCAGCGAGGGAAAGCTAAGCTAGCAAAAGAAAAGTGACACAGGGGGCATTACAACACCCTGAAAGTCCATCCTCGTCTCCTTCACTTGGGTCTCTTCCTTGGGCCTTAGTCATGCTCACCGAGGAAACGGTGTGAGGAGCGTCCAGTCGAGGAAATGTGTTTCAAGAGAGATGAGATGTTATTTCCCCGTGAGCAACGTCATGGAAGGGGAGGGCTACATTAGTATGCAGCTCTTCCGGGATGAATGCTCTCTTTGCTCATCCCCCCTTTAATCCTCGCCTTTCGATGCACAAATAAGAGAACTGGGAGGAGCGAGGAACAAGGAGTGAAGAAATCAGAAATATGGGTTTTGGGGTGCACCCATAAAGAATTGCTAATGGCTAACGTAATAAGTGAAAGCTAAAAACCTCACAGCAAGTGATCAGTAAAATCTAGTGATGGAAAGCGAAGGTAGCAAATAAAATTTAACCCGAAAAGCTGTGAAGGCTAGTCTAAAGCTAGTTAGACTGTTAGCTAATTTGTAGCATAAAAATAAAGCTAGGCCCTGCGATGGCCTGGCGAGCTGTCCAGGGTGTACCCCGACCTCGCCCAGAGTCGGCTGAGATGGGCGCCAGCCTCCCCGCGACCCTAATTAGGAATAAGCGATGAATGTTGAATTAATGAATGTTATTGAATGAATGTTATTCTGAGATATAATCGTCTCACGAAATAGTAAGAAACTTTTATTGTTGTAAGAATCTAGTATGGCAAAACAACATGAAAATATAATAAAACTATAACCTGGAAATGATCAGAATATTGTCAGAATAACATGAAATTATATTGGTGTTATAACAATACATTTTTCAGGTTATAACATGACACAGATCTTTTCTTTTATTGAATGGTAGCAATACGCGGCCGTAGATTAGCAATCTACAAAAAGAGTGTGTCAAAAGATGTTCTATGTGGTTTATGAAGGAATCAAAAAAGTTTTTCCTCCATATGAGAGCAAGAAACAAGTAGTAGACAGAACTATTATTGTATCAGAACATAAATCAGCACATGCCAAAAATAAAATATGATTTAAAATACAGATATGGGCACATAAAAATAATAATAATATTAATAATAATTATAATAGTCTTTCAGTTCTTCAAAATGAAATATGAAATATTTTTGTAGCAGAATTACTCAATTTTATGTATGAAATAGAAAATGAAAAAAAAAAGCTGCTCCATGTACCAAGGAAAAGCACTTAGGACGCTAATTACTATGAAACGGCCGTGACCTGTCTGCCAACACACTCCATTAGACTGAGCCTATGCTACTATGATGAGAGCGCAAGACAAGGATTAGGAAGAAAAACAAAGCACTTGAAATGCTCGCGTATTGATTGGCATTTGCAAACAGGTTAGACCACACATAAAGGCCTAAAGGCTCGTTCTCAGGGACATCGCACGCCAGAAAAACCCTTCACTCTCTGTCTTCCTTTTGACGACTAAATATTAGTTAATACGTACAAACGGCAGTCTTCTTAGGACAAGCTGAGAAAAGGCTAATATTGATGTAATTAGTACTGTACTCGGATTAACAGGATATTATGGAAGAGTAATGTGTTCGGCTAAAGGAGTGAAGGGAGAGGGGGAAAAGAAAATGGAGGATCCAGCCTTCATTCTCTTGAACTCCTTCTCATCGTCCTACCTTGCCATTTTACCTTTTTATACACAATTTGCTTTGTGGTCAACTTAAAAAAAAAAAAAATCATTCACTCAGTTACAATATATGAAGAAATGCTGCACATACTCTGAACATTCCTATGACGACAGTAATGTACTGTACTAATACAACATTAAATACGTATGGTAGGACTACACGTGGCTGAAAACGGGGCAAACTTAATCACCCACACCCACTATACACCAAAAATGCCCCCGTGAATCCTTCAGTCACCTCCTGATATTGCAGTTTCTGCTGTTGATGAGCCTGTTGGATAGGTATATGTGCAAGTTAACCAACCAGACTTTATTACTTTTTATGTTTTCTGCCATCTTGAATTTGTAGAGCACAACGGTGTAACTGGTAATGCCACGATATTCTGGCTCTACAAATACAAATACAAGGATTGATTTTGGCATGAAAAGGGTTAAAAGGCACCAAACAGTCAGTCTGTGACGCCATACGAGTTTGTTTTTTGTTTGTTTTTTTTGTCCCCCCCCCCAGGGATCAGCAAGGGAGGAGTCTTTGAAATGCAGTCCACCTTGGTCAGAGTGCTGGAAGGGTGGCCTTACAGGAAGCCCCACCCCTTTGAAGCCAGTAGGAGGAGTTTGAGGTCAAAGGTAGATGAGTCCTCTGAAGAAAAGAGTGGCGCTGCTACACCAGTGTGATTTCTACTTCTTCGGTTTTGTCCACTTGTCTGCGAGAGTGTTGTTTTGGAGGAGGTGGAGCCGCACGGACCTGAAGGGGGGGCAAGAGAAGAAGCAGGCTGATAGTCATAGTGATAAATATTAATTATTTGGAAAGGATGAGGTGGATGTTGCTTAAGTCTATTCAGTTTAGTTGGACCAGCCAGTTAACCTAATGTGAAATGTCTTTGGACTGTGGGAGGAAACTGGAGTACCCAGAGGAAACCCATGTAAGCACAGGGAGAGGATGCAGACTCGTACAGAGTTAAACATTTTGTAAATATAATTTTATGGTTATTCTTTTTATTTTAAAGTGTGCCAATGATTATGACACCTGCTACAAGTCACTGTAACAAACTGTGAGTAAGTGTTAGCAGTTTCAGTTCAAGCGCTGTCCCCTTAAGATATCACCTTTTATTTTTCATTCAAGAGAAAGTGAAGTAGAATGAGGTTACTCGCCCATGGCAATAATGCAGTTCGAATAATTATTTGATGGCTTTCCACTCAAATGAATAATAATTCCTGGTATTGCATCATTGCCATGGGATAACTGAGTTATTGCACTGTTAATATCGGACAAGATGAATGATTATTGCATAGCTGGCAGGCACAACATCGTAAGCTCACTGTTTACTCTCTACTGAAAATATTTTGAATTCCAAAGAATATTAACATAAAGATTTAGGCACTGACTGTAGACTGAGCCCCTGACAGATATCTCTATTGATGGGTGTCCGTGGCTGGTGTTATAGGCTCCAGAGGAAATAAGAAATAATCGATCAATTTCCCTTGCGTTTCCTGACTACGGTCTAAGGTGCAAGCAGGAAAGATTAACACAGTTTTCTTTTCACCGTCTGTCACTGGCTGATTTCTGCGCTCATTTGTATCAGCTGTCGTGTTAATTTAATTATCTGGTTAACAAGTTCATGTTCCGTGCTCCTGTTAATGTGGCGTTTTGCTCAGTGAATTTTTGACTGCCTACCTGAGTTAGATTGTGTGCTTTTTTTATTCCCTGCATGTCTGAGTAATGGTGTATGAGCCTTTTTTTTGTATTTAAGTTTTTTTATTGGTGAGGCAGCAGCCTTATTGTGTTTCCTGTGTAGGCATGGACACGGGACAACCATCCAAGTCATGTTCCATGCTTATGGGTCTTCGCTAAGGGGCTCCATACAAACTATACTAGAATTTATCATGTCCTTCTCACAGCAAAAAGGTCTTGTGTTCAAGTCCCGGGATCAGGTGTTTCTGTGTAGGATTTGCATGTTCTCCCCATGCTTGTGTAGGTTTCCTTTCGGGTACTCCAGTTTCATCCCACAGTCTAAAGACATGCACATTTGCATACGTGGCTGTTCCAAATTGCCCCTAGGTGTGAGTGTTGGCCCAACTGTTCAGCCTTCGCCCAGGGTGAGTTGAGATAGACCCCAGCCTCTCTTCGACCCTAGTAGGATTAAGCGTTTTCATAAAAGAGAGTGCAAGTGAGTTATTCACATAGTATTGCTCAATAAAATAGTATATAAAGTAAAGATGTTGATGCATAGTAGCACCATAGCACATATTGTGACAGACATGGCTGTTATATATTTCTGATATTGGCACTCTGAACACAGAACACTATATACTGTGGTAAATAACGTGGTTTTGGACAATTTCACAGATGGCACAACAGATTTGCTGCATGATTACAGCATCACTTATCACTATCAGGAACTAAAGCAAATAACCACTGTAAATTACCTGTGTATGCAGAATTTGAAAATACAATGTAGATGTGTGATAAGGTGTTACATACAGGTCGCAGTTTTCCTGGGCCGGATCCATCAGGTGTGAATCTGTGCGGCTGGGGAAAGCCTGGGCTTTCTGGACTCAACCCAGAACTGTGATCTTCACAAAGATAAGAAAGCTGTTAAATTCAAGACTGTTCTAAAAAAAAAAGCAAAGCAGTGAGCAATGTACCCTCAAATGGCTTTCGGAAGGGTCTCTTACTGTGTGGCAGGGCTTTGTGCAGACCAGCTTGCTTGTGCTCTCCATTGACAGACGGTGAGCGAGGCAGGTTGGGGGCGGGGCTACAATCCAGGTTGCAAGAGGGCTGATCATAGAGGGGTAAAGGAGGCAGAGATGACTGGAGTTTGACACACGATGATACCTGTAGAACGGACCAGAAAACATGTTATCCTCCCAGTTAGCACTGTGATTTATGCATGATGCAACACAAGAACGAAGCACTCATGTGATTACACTTTCTTAAAAAGAAAACTGATGTTCCCATAAGTGCTTGAGGGTGAAAAATGTCAACCAGTTAATAATAACTCAGCGATCATGTGACTGACAGTTTTATAATGAAAACTCACTCACTCATTGGCCAAATCGCTTTATTCTATTGAGGTCACAGGGAGGCTAGTACCTATTTTAGCTGACACTGGGCTATGGTGGGGTACATCCTGAACAGCTTGCCAGACCATCACAGCGCAAACCCACATACATATCCACACCTAGGGGCAATTTGGAACAACCAGTTAGCCCAGTGTGCATGTCTTTGGACTGTAGGAGGAAACCAGAGTACCAGGAGGATTCTTTGCAATTTCCACACTGAAACGCCCTCGCCAAGCCCGGCACTCGAACCCAGGACCTTATTGCTGTGAGGCAGACATGCTAACCATAAGCCACCATGCAGCCCATAATGAACACTATGTTAGTTTTTTTTCTAGTTGTAATTTCCACCACAAAACAGATATTCTAGTATATGCGTATTCTAATCACTTGCATTTGTTTATCTGTCAGTTTGATTGTGAACAAAATCCTGACTACAACCGTGCATAGATTTTGATCAACCTTGGTGGAAACACTATTCTACCAGAGTTACAAAGATTATTTGATTTTGGACTGTCAAGGTCAGGAATCCACAAATGTTTGGACATACAGCACATATAACTTTAAGAGTGCTGATAGACTTGCTGCTACTATGGAACACTAATAGGGGACCATACATGAACTTTGAAATGAGGCGTGGGTGTTTCTGTTTGGAGGTAGCATATTGTCCCTGTTTTTGTGTGGGTTTCCGGGTTTCCGGGTACTCCGGTTTCCTCCCACAGGCCAATGACATGCACATTAGGCTAACTGGCTGTTCCAAATTGACCCTAGGTGTAAGTGTGTGTTGCCCTGCGATGGTCTTTGTATCCCGGCTTTAGACTAGTGTCGGCTGAGACAGGCACCAGTCTTCCCGAGACCCAAGTAGGATTAATTGGTTCAGCAAATAAGTGAGTAAGACGTTTTTTCTACATAAGTATTCAGAAACATAGATAAAGTACAGCATCTGGCAGTACATCATTAAGTTCTTATCGTGACACATCATATATCCCTTAATTAAATCACAAATTAGTGGCTGGGTGTAAAATTAAATAGCAAGACTAAATCTGTGGCACGTTATCCATCTGTGTATTTACAGTCATGAACAGAGTGACTGGTGATTTACATTGTAAAAGAGATCCTTATTAAAGCAGTCACCTCTAATTTCTGGCTTTATACCAAGATCAGAATCTACTCAAAGTACTGATGACAGAGGAAGTGTCTGTCGTTTTAGATGTGGCTTTTATAAAAGCGTCTCAACACGATAATTGCAGGAAGGAAGTGGAAACGCCTGCTCTAATAAGCCCTCAGACATATTGGGCATCGGAGGCAGACAGGAAAAGGGCATGCCCCGTTTATCTAAAGCTTGTGTGAGCACTGCAGGACAGGATGTGTATATCTGGGCAGTGTAGAATGATGGCAAAGAATTTAAAAAGATCCACATTTACACATATCCATATAAATACCATGAATATGTCTACTATGTGCATATGTACCATATAGAGTTCTGTCAAATATCAGTGTGTGGTCATAGGAATGCATTCACACTGATAGCACAGCTGTCTTACCTGAGTATCCAAAGCCCAATGTGTGTCTCCATTTTCTGCAGTCAGATCCTCCACCAGGACAGATGGAAAGACACCCACTCGTCCATTAAACTCGCCTTCCCAGAATCCATCGTCCTCCTGATTGTCTTTATTAAGGATCCGGATGACCGCACCTTCTGGGAAGGACAGCTCGTCATCAGTCTGGCCCTCATAGTCGTATATAGCCTTTGCAAAACTCACTAAGAGAGAACAAGATGAAAGGAAAAATGAATAAAAAGGCAGTTTATGTGCCAATATACCCATATTACGAGATTCTGAGGACAGGAAATGTGACGTTTCTAAAAGCTTTGAGAGTGGCGCAGGTTTAAAGGCATTATGTCACCATTGGGCCATGGGAAACGTACATATCCGCCATTACGAAAAAAAAGATTTACAATCTGAGTCAATCTTAGGGGGTGATCACACTAGAGATCCGATAGGAATGCGACAGGTGCAAATTGATTTTTTTGTTAAATTTTTTAATTCATGTCAAAATGTTTTTGCAACTCCACACGCAAGCAAATATTCAGCGCTTGAATATGTATATCGCGTGAAGGTTTGTGTGACTGTTTTGGTAGTAATTTGCGATTGGATTGTGGAAGTTTGGCGAAAAGAAATTACGAATCTCCTGTCGCTTTTTGTTCTCAAACCATTCGCTTTTTCTTTGCGCATTAGTACCGTGAACAAAATGTGAATAAAACACGAATGTTGTCAAAAAACACGGAATATGGCAGATGCCAGCAAGTCTCAAACTTTCTGTGTGGAAGTCTCCATCTTGTCGCTTTTTCTTGCAAACCCAAAAAGGAATGATTTTGCGAGTAAGACAACAACTTTGCAACCATCTCATTACATGTGTGGACTGTTTGAGAAGAGTTTGGGACTACTCCACGTCAGAGCCTCGCTTCACCACAATTGAGGACGTTTTACACATGACTGAATTTTTTTGCCATGAATCAGGCGACCAAAATGTGAATGCAGAGAATGTAGTGAGACAAATCTGAGAACATTTTGAGAATGAAAAGTGACCTTGCCATTCGTGTCGGTCGCTTTTCTATCACACCTCTAGTATGATTACTCCCTAAACAACAAAGAACAAGTCACTCAACCATCAGACAATGCCTTGAATCAAGACTTTTTAATAAGTTTGGGCTTTACACCTTAGAAATATCGCTTTAACAAAGCCACATATGCACTGGCCTATTCTTAGGTGGTCAATATCATTGCTGGATAACCCCTTTAAAACCACAAGGGCGTGGAAAAAGGCCCAAGGTCATATGGATAGAGAATGAGGTGTTAGCTATGTGGCAGAGCCTTAGGAGAGCTGCTTGTATGCGCCTGTCTCTGCATCCACATCCACCTGATTTACGGTGAGGAGGTTTCTTGTTTCTTTTTTTTTTTTTTGACAGTTGACATTTTATTTTTTTCTTGGAATGCTTAAAAACAGCACAAAATAACTTGATTGTTGGCAACAAAGGAACTGCTATAGAACATCAAATGGAACAGAAAGTTTCACAATGCTGCATAAAAGCAAACAGTCTTCTTATTGGCTAAAGGAATGTTCAGCCACACCTCTGATTGGCTGATGGAGTATGGACATAATTAGCATTTCAGGTTCTTTTGTAATTGGCTGGTTGGTCAGTGAGTCAGGAAGGTATGGCAAAGGGGGGAGGAATATCATAGGTGAGGTGTTTACCCTGCCATTTCTGTGGCTGTAGTGACCAGCTTTTTGCCATCCCACACGGTTTCGAATTGCTCAGGGACAGGGATCTCAGTACAATCTCCATCTTTGCCAGGCACCAGCACGTTCATCTCTGAGCTCTTGGCACTGACGATCTCACAAGACAGCGAGTCCTTACTGAGGTACACATGGCAACCGTCAGTCGTATTGATGGAAATGGTTGGAACCTTACTCAAAACCTGGACTTTAATGTCCTTGCAGTTGATCACTTCCACAATATCCACAACATCATCAAAAACAAGGCAAACAAAAACAGTGATTGAGTTAATCTTTCCCTTTATCTGCAGAGTGCTGTTGTTGCACTTGGAGCCATAAACCACCTGTGTGAGTTCTGTCTCATTGATCACAAGGTCCTTAGCATTTTCTTGGTTCTCCACTCTGCATTTTTTGCCTTCCAGCTCCAGCACAGGAGGCAGAGTGCGGGCCGAGGTGGCAGTAGCAGTTGGCCGGGGGGACGAGAACGTTTTGGGTCCTGGTTGCACAGGGCCTCCCGATGTCCTCAGTTGAGGATTCTTTTGGGTCTTCTGGTCATCAGACACATTCTTAAGCCCTCTAGTAATGTCAGCGCCCTTATTGAGGGAGGCAAAGAGAGCATTATGATTGGTGGCACCTGCATCACCATCTCCTCCCTTATCCAGATCAGCAACAGGAGGAGGGCGGCCAGGAGGAGGAGGAGCTGCAGAACCTCTGGATGCTGTGGCAGTTGGACCACTCTTGCTCCAGGCCAGTCCAGTGGTGTGGTGTTGCTTTATGCCTCTAGCTCAGTCCAGATTGACAAGTAGGCCCTGACATAGCTAGCTATTTTAGCTAGTTTTTATGATGGTGTCAAACACAAGTGGGTGTAGTTGTTCATGTTCTAATAGCTTATACATTTGAAATATGCTGATATAATATTATTGCCTTTATTTTTACTATCATTACTTTCATTATTGTTACTGTTGTTATCATTACTGCTTCCTTTTCTTTAGTTGTTTTGTTTATTTATTTGATTGATTTATTTCGTCATTTATGCCTTTGTACTATTTATAAGTACTGCTCCCTACGTACCTTTTTTTTTTTACATATTCGAAATAAACTTCATTATTCATTCATTCATAAACTTCATCCATATGTATGTGTTTGCATTTGCCCATCAGATCATATGCCAATGAAGAACGGACAGTTCCTAGTGCGCATGCCCAACTGGTGACCCATTTCCTTTAAATAAGGTGAAAAACCCCAGGATTAACACCTCTTTGTGCTACATGAGCATCAGACTTTTGTATGAAGGTGTAATTTTCACACATAATGTGTGTTTACAGTATGTGTAATATGGGACTGTGATTTCATCACAAGAATCAAGCGACAGGCAACAATTCTCTTAATTCTATGAAAATTAGGTGTGATGCTATAAAGTGACAAATCTGAAAAACTGGCACAAATCATTCCTGCCGTTTCTTGAGTTCTTTACATAGGACTGTAGTTCCGATCTGCAATTAGTTCCCATTTACTGTTATCCACAAAAAAATAGAAGACAAATCTATATCCATGTTTAACTACCATGAAGCCCTTATAAGCTCATATAAACAAAACAAGCATTTTTTAAACAAAATGAGGTTGCTCCTATTTCATTTATTCATTCCTTCATTTCTGAACCACTTATTCCGAATTCGGGTCGCGGGGAGGCTGGCGCCCATCTCAGCCGACTCCGGGCGAGGGCAGAGTACACCCTGGACAGCTCGCCAGGGCAGAAACACCCTGACGGCTATGCAGCTACTCTTGATGAAAATCAGCAATGGTGCTTCCACCACAGACAGTAAGAGACACGGCCGGCCTTTGATAACCCAGTTAGCTGCACTGGGGGGACAGCAGTGGCAACCCGCCGATAGTGTGGCTTGAACCCCCGACCTTGGGATCAGTAATCCATCACCCTACCGGCAGGCCACCACTGACCCTGCTCCTATTTTATTTTCCTCGTAATCGATATTTCATTTTATTCTCATTAAACTAATTATTATTATATTACAGGCTTACAAAAATGTTATTGAAGCACTTTTAGGTGTTTTAAACTTAAATGCTGTTTTTGTTTAATGCAATATCAAGTTTCATCTTATAGTGGCACTTGACATACTATAGTTATACATGGTTGACCACAGAATACATTTTACATAAGAAACGCCCGTATTTTGGGTTTTCTCTGCCCAAAACATGCAACTCTCATTATAGCATGTCAGCCGCAGACTTAAGTCAAGGGGAAAATTAGCGCAGACTGAAAACCATGCGGCTGGGTGCTTTTCAACTTGCACATACGGGAGGATCAAGCTCTTTGTAATTAACCGTTTAGCTTTATTGTTCCCACTTTATATCCGATGTCAAAGTTCCTGACTTTTCCCGTAATAAATGCCATAACCATTCCATGACTTTTAATGAATGGAATTTTTTTTTGCTGAGCAGACCAGCCACTGCATTTCAAACACATCAGTTTGTGAGCTTTATTCAACACAGATGTTTTGTTCTGTACGTCACAGACGTAGAAAAATACCTACCATTATTAGCTACTTTAACTTAATAAAATAACACAATACGGTAAAATACTCTCTAGCTCCCCCTAATATATTCAAATGCTTTATCATATTAGGGTCACTGGGAGGCTGAAGCCTATCTCAGCTGACACTGGGTGAAGGCGAGGTACACCCTGAACTGCTCACCAGATCATCACAGAGTTTTTTTTTCAGGGAGAGTTTTTTAAGAATATGATTATCATACATTCTTTGCATCGACCATTACCATGAAACATCATTCATTGTTAGCAACCTATTTCAAATGAACAGCTAGTCATTCACGACTCAAAGATTGTGTGTTGTCATAAAAGGAAAGTGAAACAATAAACCACAGGGCTCCCGACGCTCCCACCGATGTGACCACTTGATATTATTTGTCAAAAATGATGTAAAAATAAATAAATAAACAAGCATAGCAAGTTTGACAGTCCCAGCTTTAACATTCTGCTAATAAATGTTTGGAAAACTAATATGGGTCATTCTCATGAAAATTACTAATCACACCTTCCCAAAAAATAATTTTCACAGAAATACCTGCAAAATATATACAAATACAATAAACACTACGGTACAGAGTATATTTCTGGAACGTTTTGAAGCTCCAGCCTTTTTAAATCATAAATCACAGCAATATTAATACAGGGTTTTAACAGAACTGACATAACAGAGTTGACAAAGTTCTTGGGGACATAACTTCACATGCTCGAAATGCCAAAATGTATTAATTTTCTGTCTTTGTACATATACAGCTTAAATTGTCGACACATTAAGGTACCTTTCTATCAGAACACATATACAATATGTACACACACATATATATATTA
>JBCNYG010000001.1:72120774-72132643 GCA_039654305.1 Porochilus rendahli | reverse complement strand
ATCCTGATCCTCCTGATCCTTCTGCTCTGTGAGTCCTGTGGTCTGTCCTGGTGTGCTGATGCTGGCTGGAGTTCTTGTCTTGGTGGCCCCTCACTCCTGCTGATGAAGCTCCATATGCGCTTAGATCTGCACTCAGTGACTGTGGAGATGACTTTTTTGCTGCTGGTGACATAAACTCTCTTGCTGCAGTTATCTAGAACTAGCCAAAGTTCCAAAACTCCTGAGGTTGGACAAGAGCCAAACGCTGACACAATCAACACACATCCTAAAAATCTTAGAGCTGAGTTTATAATTCTCACCTTCAATTTCAGTCATGGAGATGAGTGCAGGATAAATTTTCTGTAGTAGTTGTTTGAACTCTAGCAGCCAGGATGCCACTGTCCTCAGCTGAGCCTGAGCCAGGAAATTCAACACTTACTAAAAGAATGATGTGTAGCTGCTCTTTCTGTATTTCCATTAAAAATAAATAAAATTACAAAGCCTAATAAAAAAATCTGACAGCTCAGTAAGGACACACCTTTTGAGCAGATATAAATACTTTACCATGTGTAAGGATGAATGATTTGATATCTTTGTTTAAAGACAAAAGTACAAAATGAGCTTAAGGTCTGTATTTGATGTTTTTATCCAGCAAAGATGGGGTTTTTCTTCATTTGTTTCCAGGGCTTGTGGGGCACCGCAGTATGGCACATTTTTATTTTTATTCTATTTAACCTTTATTTATACAGGAAGTCCCATTGAGACACAATGTCTCATTCGCAAGGGAGACCACATGGCAAATAATGTGGTTAAGTACTTGGTTATTTCAACCCTGGGTTAGTGGCCACTATAGAAATTGAGACGTATTAATTTTAATACGTGGGTGGGTGGTGCAGTGGGTGTCAGAAAAGGGTGGGATTTTCACTTGTTCTTGGTCAGAAGAACCTTAGGACCCCTAGGAGATTGAGTGGTGTATGGTAAGAAATACTACTTATTACAGGAATGTGATCATGTGTTACTAGTTCTCATGAAGAAAAAGCCTTTATTTAAAAATTCTAGTATATTAGTCAATCTTTATACCATGATAATCATTTGCTCTAGCTAAACACTACAACATATTAATGCTATTAGCATTGACTGGTTTTACCTGGACAGTCAGCTATGCGCTCTCTGGAAGGGTAGTTAAATTGGACACACTTCCAGGCTAAACAGAGCTAAACAGAAACTGAAGGGTATGATGTGTAGCCAAGAAATTAATGCAACATTGGCTGGTATGCCCAAATCCAACACTACCTAAGACCAAGAGACATGTTTGAACTTATTCCTGACTAACAAAAAGAATTTTTGCACTATAAATTCAGTAGAGACATATAGAAGGAACTTAGTCCTTCACACCTCGATGTGAGGCTATCTGCCAGTAGAATCTGGGAATAATTCAGAAAGCCTTCTTTATTCTTTTATTTTACTTTCAACTTAATCTGTTTGGTCTGGGTAGTTTATTTCTATAGGATGCCACTGTCCTTGGCTGCTCTTCAATTGAAAATTAAATAAAATAAAAGCCTCATAAAAACCTGAGTACTCAAGAAAAGGGTAAGAACCGAGTCTGTAATTCTCACCTATATTTTCAATCATGGAGATCTCTGTGGGGCTACCATGCAAATGTAAATTAATAAATTTTATTTAAAAAAAAAAATCAAATTAATAAACAATCATTCTTCCACCAGTGACTCACATTCTGAGATAAATGTATTCTAAAGAATAGCATATTCACACTCATACTGTGCAGCACAATAGATATTAACAGCTAAAAAGTCTGAAAGTCCAGAAAGGTTAAAAGGACCAGAATAGTTTTCTGCATTGAGAGGAGCCAATTGAGGTTGCGCAGGCAGCTGATAAGAATGCCCCTCAACACCTCCCTGGTGTGGTGTTTCGGGTGTGTCCAACCGGGGAGAGACCGCAGGGTTGACGCAGAACATGTTGGAGGGACTATTTCTCTCAGCTGGTCTGGGAAGAGCTAGAGGAAGTGGCTGGGAAGAGGGACTTTTGGACCTCACTGCTTAGGCTGCTGTCCATGAGAAGAGACCCTGGACTACTACTGGATACTACTGTACCTGAGTCCCAAAGATAATTTGATTTTGAAATATCTTGGTTAAAGTGGAGCATCAGAGCAAAGTCAAAAGTTTTGTAGATAGAGCTCTTAAGTTCGAACCAAGTGCAGATCGACATGCCATTACTATGGAATTCTAATAGGAGACCATATATAGACTTTCAAATTATACAATTACCTTTGATTTTGAAAAAAGTCCAGTCATCTTGCAAAACCTTCAGACAAGAGAGGTTTTTTCTAATTTGGTCATGTCCACATACTATAAAACATATTAAAGATGAGTTTATGGGTCAATAAAGCCGATATTATAGCCTGCTGCTCTATGACAGCAAAGACAAATTTATCTTTGCATATATGAGTTACAAATGTGAGGTTTATAAAAGTTTTTTTGCTAGGCAGGGACACATGTTCTCTCCTTACTTGTGTGGGTTTCCTTTGAGTACTCCAGTTTCCTTCCATGGTCCTATAACATGCACAGTAGGCTTAATAGCTGTTTCAAATCACCCCTAGGTGTGAGTGTGAGTGTGAATGGTTGTGTGTGTTTTGCCGTGTGATGGCCTGGGGAGCTGTCCAGAGTGTACCCGGCTGAGATGAGCGCCAGCCTCCCCGTGACCCTAATTAGGATGAGGCAGCTTAGAATATGAATGGAATACATGAACGAATGAATCATAATAATAACAATAAATAATTTTTATACTAATTTCTATAGTAATTTAAAACAAAAGGTGAGCACTGTTTGAAAATTTGTTGATCTGATGACATTCATTTATATACCACTTTCCTATCAGGGTTACAGGGGAAACTGGAGCCAATCCCATCTAACTTTGCATGAGAGGTGGAGAACACCCTGAATAGATCACACCTATAGCAAGGGTTGTGGACATCATATGATGATATAAATACAAATATAAACAGGAATAATTTTGCTATCAAAAACTTTTCAATGACATTTAATCACAGTGTCTTAGATAAAGTAAGGTATCGCTATAGCTATCTAGGGTCACCGTACAAGGCCGGTCTGCATATACTCCTCACCCACACTGCTACAGCAGAAACACAGATAAGTGACCAGTTACTGTTGCAGTACTTCAAAACATTTTCTGCTTAAACTCTCTGCTATTTAGTTGCTACAGAAATTCCATAATGCAGTGCACCAATAAAGGGGCTTATGCATGGAAAGTTGCTAAACTTCTGCACCAAACATTTGACTATGAAGACTTTTGAAAAATTCCAGAAACGGAAGAAACACAATTTGTATTCAACTTACAGTATCATCTTTCAAGTCCAGTCATCTCAACAGCTCTCTGGTTTCTGTTTGTAGACAGGGAGTGAGGTCTGAAGGGGAGTAGATATTTCAGGTACTGTTGCCTCTATGCTCTATTCCTCTGCATGTGGTCGCTGGAGAACACACAAATAGAATCCATGAATGTCATGAGCTCATACACTCTCTTAAAAAATCTAATCTGCAGACATCTGCAGGCTGTGTTGTTCATCTGCTCAGTAAAATAATATAATTGCAACACTGTATATTTAGAAAATGCTCACAAGTCATGAGTTTAACAATCAAATTCAAAAACGTAATTATGAAAGTCAGACAATCTTTGTGCACTTCTCATTTGTTTTGTAACCAAATGTCAGTCTTTAGTGTTTTATCTGTCAGTGCTATAGACTCAGTACTTATCAACTCATCAGTTATAATGGGGAGTGCTTCCCTCAGCTGTTTACTAGCTGGTGCAAGTTTCCAGTCCTCCAGATACTCAAGACGTTCTTGATTGTACCCCTTAGCAGAACCTTCAGAAATGTTCCTTTAAAAAAAAAAAAACTCTCTTGGCTTGCCTCTTTTCCTTTTGAAGTAAAAAGGCTCCCCATAAAGCATCTTAAAAAAAACCCCCAGAAGTTCCCTTTATCATATATAAATAATTATGAAAACTGTATTATGAATCTTAAATGCATAATACTAAATCTAAAATTTAAGGCAGTTTTTGCCTGCCCTTGTCACTGCAGGCTTGCTCATTGGGGATGTGTAGGGTTTATAGAGAAATGTTTAAATTCTTATTAAAATCTATTTTTACTATGTAAAGCTGCTTTGTGACAATGTCAGTTGTAAAAAGTGCTATACAAATAAAACTGAATTGAATTGACAACACGCTTTTAATGCGTCCCAGAATGTTCAGCAGGCAGTGTACATGCACAGATGAACAGACTACATGTGCATTCTATCAGACATCTAATGGAGAGTATTATAAATATATGCACACATCATTAAATGGCATGAAACATTATATATGTATCCCTTGTGATCTGTATTTGTTGAGCCTTATTCTCGTGTATTTGCCTTCCTGTGTAGGGCCTGTTTTTGCTTCTTATTCCTGCTCTTGTGCCTTGCCTATAATATTGCTGTTTTTGTGTGTTATCCTTGCCAACTCTTCAACAGTGTATTTTACCCTACCTTCATTCTTCTGTTTACCCGATCTCTAGACCATTGGCTTGTTGATGTTATTGGACTGTGAGTTGGATACCTTTGCCTGGTTCATTAATAAAACTATTTTATTATAAGTTCTGCATTCTTGTGTCTGCCCCTTATTCCAGCCTTCAGCTGCAGATCGGCTAAAATGCACACACACACACACACACGCACACACACACACACACACACACACACACACACACATACACACACACATACACACACACACACACACACACACAAATTTTATCAACTCAACACCGATTAATGTACATTCATTCATTTAAAAACAGATAGAAGGGTTTAAATATGACGAGTGTTTACTTTGACCCAGTCTTCCATGTCTCCATCCTCTATGACCTCCAGCACCTCATGCTCATCGATAGTTAACTCGTCTGGCTGAGAGGCCTGAGAGAGAGAGAGAGAGAGAATTAAGCAGAGCTAAGTGTGTTTAAATGTTTACGAGTGTGAACAATCTCAGAAAACCTCCAAACAACAAACAGACAGTCTTCTCCGGTTCATCCTCGAGACCCAGAAATGCACAAGTGCACTTGCGTCACGTCTACAGGCGGATTCTTACATACAACATAAAAAATGTATACATATATATTTTTATAAACAGCTGATTAGCTAAGTAGTACACTTGTAAACAGATTAAACAGTGTAGTCCTGTTCTGAAAGAGCAATTGTCAGTACGCATGCAGCCCTTCAATGGGTCGTTTAATAAACTTTATTTGAGCGGATTCTGACGAGGGCGTGTTACAGACCGCACTGGAACAATACCAAGTACAAACAGGCACAGGGGTGTGTGTGTGATCCAGGTATTCATCACGATGTGTGTTTAGACAGTCACATTATGGGGACTTGTCCTTATGAGAACAAAACACAAGTCCCCATAATGTAAATCAATCAATTTTAAGGTAAACACGTGTTTTAACGTTAAGGTTAGAATGAGGCAAGTAGTGGTTATGGTTATGGTTAGGGCAAGTCTCCAGGAAATGAATGCAAGTCTACTCACTGTCCCCTGAATTTATGGAAACCAGATTGTGCGTGCGTGACCCGGGTATTCATTGAAAAGAGTTTACACAATTACATTATGGGGACTTCTAATCCTTACAGAAAAAATCCTCATAGTGTAAATCAATAAACTGAAAGGTGAAGACAAGTTTAGGATTAGGCAGACACACACACAAACACACACACACACAGTATACACAGTACACACTTAGTGGTTATGGTTATGGGCAAGTCTCCGTGAAATTAATCTGTTTTTGGATTTATATAGTGTATATAGTCACTGACAAAAGTCTTGTCGCCAAACATCAGCCCTTATCTTATCTCTATAAACCGAATTTATTTAACTATGACTTAACATCTGATGGTAGTGAATAATGTGTGCTAGCAGCATTTTGGAAAGAAATTTCTTCTAATCTTTACAGGTTCTCAAATATAAACATTACCGTTTTTAGCCTGGAGAAAAATATTGTCGCAAAAACTTAATTTCACTTTCAACACTATATTTATTACAAAAAAAATAAGAAATGGCCTTGTATATAGCTAATGATATAAGACTCTAGCAAATAAAACATTTTTTTTTTTTTATTTATTTTTAGGAGATCTTGAGGGTTTCTACTGTTTTTGCAAAAAGATTTTATAAATTGCCTGAAAGCTGCTTTAATACCTGTATTAAGTATTTAGTTAATCAGGTACTTTTCAATATTTTTAGTAATTTTACTAATTATATTTTACGAATTATATTTTACTAATTACTTTGATCCAGAATTCCGCACACACACACGCACACACGCGCACACACGTGTATGTGATCTAGGTATTCATCATGTTGTGGGGACCTGTTTTCGTGTTTTAAGGTTAAGGTAAGTTTAGGGTTAGGATTTTGCAAGTTGTGGTTTTGGTAAGGTTTAGGGCAAGTCTTTATGAAATGAATGTAAGTTTATGGATTTTCCCCTGAAGTTATGGCAACCAGACTGTGTGTGTGTGTGTGTGTGTGTGTGTGTGTGTGTATAATGTTACCTTGTAGGAGTAAAGCACTTTACAGGTGAGTGGGTAGTTCCTCAGTGTTCCTGAAGGACTAGAGCTACTATCATCGAATTGCTCCATGTTCTCCTCGAGATCTTCACCTTCGTCTCGGTCCAAGTCCGCTGTGGTCTATAAAAACACAACGGCAGAACTCATTTTCAAAAACTATCCAGAGGCAGTGAAAGCGTTGCACACCTGCTATCAGAAGAGCTGAAAGGTTAGCTTAGGGGGAAAATGTCTGACAGAGCACAGCCACGTCATTATCCGTCATTGAGACGCTGGTGTTTTTCTTCAGTCCGATTCCCACCCACCTGTCTGGTCATGCTATTGGACTAGAGCAGATCAGGTGGCCATGACCACACCTCCACTGACCAAAGCACTCAGGTAAATGAGGCAGACTTAAAGCAAGCCAGACGGACTAACAGCCAGGGGCTAGAACCTATGACACTTCCACAGGAGAGCTGTGATATAAAACACAGTGATCTGAATTCAGACACGGCGCCTGTGCTTGAAGTGCAGTGATATTACATGGTTCTTTATTGCATGTTATATTTCCTGTGATACACTCAGCTGTGCCTGGAGTCCTATCCGTCCTTCATGGCATTTACATACCAGTGCCACCTGGTCTGAGAACAAATGAATATGCAAAGAGGTGATTTAAGGGCACTGCTGTTCACCAAGCTTCCTTTTATGGAATAAATTTTCAAACAGAACGAATTGAACAAAAATAGCATTTCTACACAAATAACTCTAATTAAAATTAGCCCAAGGGGGTGATCAAACTAGATGACAAACTAGAGCGACTCCATACACAAGCGAACACATATATCTTGTGAAAGTCGCAATCAGCTCGCGCGATAATTGTTGCAACTGATTTGCAAAAAAATCTGATTGTTTTGCGGATGTTTGGCAAAAAAAAAAAAAAAAGGCAAATCTCCTATCGCAAAACCTGCCATGTATTGTTAGCATTAGAATCTCAAACCATTTGAATTTATTCGCATGTTATTAGCGCAAACAACATGCAAATAAAATACGGATGATTGCAATATATGCTGATTTTTGCGAGCAAGTCTCAAACTCCAAGTTCTCAAAGTTCTCCAACAAAAACAACCACTGTGCCACCTTCTCACGACATGTGCGGACTGTTTGAGAAGAGTTTGAGAAAGCTACGTGTCAGAGCCTCGTTTTGTAACGTTCGCGGAAATTTCACACGAAAGTTCTTGCGACGATCCAGGTGACCAAAATACGATGCAGAAATGTTGTGTGACAAATTTGAGAATTAAAAGCAACAGTTGCAAATTGCCATTCATGTCAGTTGCTTTTCTATAGCAACCCTAGTGTGATCACCCCCTAACTGTAAAGATTTGTTCATTCAAGCTGTTGATACAGCAGACGTTTTCTCTGCAGAAGTAACACGGCTCTCTTTTGCCAATATAGGAAAAAAACGAGAGACTCACGCACTGTGCATATCGTAACCACTGACTGCTACCTCATACGAGCATCTAATCAGCTTTCCTACTACTATTAATACTAACAATAATAATCCAAAATTAAATATTCATTTATTCATTCATTTGCCGAAAAGCTTTTGTCCTACTAGGGTTGCGGGGAGGCTGAAGCCTATCTCTACCAAATGGGTGAAAGTGGAGTACACCCTGAACAGTTCACCAGACCACACACAACCATTCACATTCAATCTCATACCAGCTAGTCTAACGTGCATGTCTTCTGACTGTCGGAGGAAACCGGAGTACCCGGAGGAAACCCACATAAGCACTTTTTTTTGTTATCTGTCCGTTTAAGTCACTTACGCTCTCACTTGTACAGCATTATCTGTCCAGCTGTACTTCTACTCTGAACAATAATAACACAAGTTTGAAAATTCATCCATTTATTTGCTGAGCTGACTTTCTATACAGGGTAGGGAATTCATGAGCCTATCTCAACCAACACCCGGCAAAAGCAGGGTACACCCTGAACGGCTCGCCACAGGAAAAGACCACCACAGGGCACAATTTGGCAAACCGGAACAGCCAGTTAGCCTTGTGCATGTCTTGGGACTGTGGGCGGAAACCGGGACCTTCTTGCTGTGAGGCGGATGTGGAAACCACTACACCACTGTGCTGCCCAGTCCATTTAACAGAGGATAATTATTCCTTGAATTTGCTGTTCTCTGCATACAAAAATCAAGTTTTCTTCATCCGGCATTTCCAGATTTCGGTCGTGGCCTGTCTTGAGTATGGATTTCCTTCAAAACGCTTACAGTTTAAGCTTTAAGAAGACCGCGCTTGTTAAAAACTTAGTCTCATTCAAATCTCTAGGTGAATTCCATTCTGTGTGCAAAATCTTACACTGATAGCTTCTGTTTTAATGTTTTATTTGGGCAGTTAATTGAAAACTGAGTCTCAGAATGATGATGTCATCAAGGCCCAACTTAACACGTACAAGTATAGGATTTTGATACATTCATGCCATTTATTGACAGATTTGTGTTGAAGATGTTAAAATAATTAAGATAACATCATTATCTGTGCAGTGAGAAACTGTATATACACCAGGATTAATATATTTAATCTTCAAACACTGAAAGAAATGAGGTTTAAAGCCAAACTCTTCCATGTTAACTTGGGCCTTGATGATGTCATCATTCTGAGTTTCAGTTCTCAAATAACCATCTATAAAGTCATTATAATAGCAGCTATTGGTCTAAGATTTTGCATACAGATTGATTTTATTATAGAATTTTGACTGAAATTTACTTTCAACAAGTGCTATCTTCTCCGTTAAAGGAGCACTAACATATTGCTACCTAGACTTGTCTGGCTATTTGCAATATTCTCCTCTACCATCAGTGTTCTTCTCACCTGTCTGTCTCAGTTTTCTTGCCCTTATTTGTCCTGCTATATTTACTCTCTCTCGCTACGTGCTGCAAGCCGATGTGAGGTGAATACTAATAGAATTAGAAGGACAGTCCAGACAAAGTGCTTGGAATGCAAGACAAGTTAGAAACACACTTCTAAAGTCGGAGGTCATGTTCGCTTTCCTGTCTTCATTAAAAAAAAAAAACTGAACAAACCGATAAATAAATGAGAATTTTTGTCTTTATCAAGACTGTCTTAAAGCCGGGCGGCATGGTAGTGTAGTGGTTAGCACGCCTGCCTCACAGCAGGAAGGTCCTGGGTTTGAACCCGATGAAGCCATGTTGTTCCCTTGTATGCTGGAGTATCATCACCGATATTAATATAGCACTGGATTCTCTGGTCCCCCATCCACTTCATAGCAAGAAGGTCCTGGGTTCAAGTCCGGGGCTCGGCGAGGGCAATTCTGTGTGGAGTTTGCATGTATGGGGAGAACGTGGGTTTCCTCTGGAGATTCTGATTTCCTCCCGCTGCCCAAAGACATGCACATTAAGCTAACTGGCTACTTCAAATTGCCCCTAGGTGTAAGTCTGAGTGTGAATGGTTGCACATGTGTTGGCCCTGTGACGGTCTCGTGAGCTGTTCAGGGTGTTCCCTGTCTTCGCGCACTGTTGGCCGAGATTGCAGGTTGCAGGTCCTCCCTTCGACCCTGGTAGGATTAAACAGTTCGTCTTATGAATAAATTATTAATAAAAACTATACTGTAGGTATAATAAGTGCCAGTTTATAGGCATCAGGATATGACGAGTACTTTAGATGGTAATTATGTGTAGCATCGGACCATCGTTTGTGATTATGATGTAATCAGCAGATGGCAGCAGTGTTCTGGTAACATTGACGTCTTCTCGCTTAAATAAAGCTCATAAGAATCATGAAACAGGCGTTTATCATTCAGCCTGTCTGTACAGCGGCATTCTTCTTTCATCACCTGGGTATCAGTCCTTAATGCTCCTTAAGGATTACCTCATTACTGCATTAGAAAGTGAAACCGCCCCCTCTGTCTGCATGCTAGTGTCAATTCGACAAAGCAAATGCACCATCATAGAGTGTGTGTGTGTGTGTTGTTCTGTTCTGATCTGTCTTAGACTCATGTGAGAGGTTTTTCACATATGTTGTAATTAGTGTCATGTGCCCTATATAAACCCCATTCGTTGTCTTGCATGCTTAAAGCATATACATATATATTAATTTCGGGGGCAGAGCTTTTAAAGGGATGGGGGACGGCAGTGTGGTGGTTAGCACGTCCACCTCACAGAAATAAGCTCCTGGGTTCGAGTCCCAGGCTCGGCGACGACATTTCTGTGTGGATTTTGCATGTTCTCCCTGTGCTGGTATGGGTTTCCTAAGGGTACGCCGGTTTCCTCCCACAGTTAAAACAAAAAGACATACACTTTAGGCTAGTTAGCTGTTCCGTATTGCCGAAAGGTGTGAGGGAGAGTGTGGATTGGTTGTGTTGGTATGTGTTGCCCTGCGAGGTTTTTCAGGGTATACCTCGCCTTCTTCGCCAGCCTCCCCGTGACCCTTATAGAATGAGGAACTTGCAAACCAAATTTTCATCTATATTAATCATCATGCTCTTGGTGATGACCCTAATTGCCTCTAGGTGTGGTCATGTGAGTGAGTTGGCCCTGCAATGGTCTGGCAAGCTGTTATGGTATTCCATGCCTTCACCCAGTGTTGGCTGGCATAGGCTGTAGCCTTCCTGCAACCCCAATAGGGTTAAACGATAGTGAGGTATACATGATGTCTCATGTACTGAATATATTGTGATCTGTAACACTTGTACACTATATACTGACACCTAATACACTGAGATGGAACCGTGTTGATTTTTGAGCCTGAAGTATTACCCTCGTTGTTATTATTATGGGATGGCGGAGAGCTGTGGTAGGAAAAGAGAGAAGAATAGGGAAGTATAGTGCTTACTGAAACTGAGGGATCATGGGTGGTGAGGGTAGGCAGTGATGCCCAGCGCTCATTTTCCAGCTCCTCCATCACTTGGTTCATGGCGCTCTTTAGCCACGTATCCACTGAAACACCCACCTGCCTGAGCAGGTCCAGACGAGCCTCTGCTTTGAGCTTCACTGTCTGGTAGATAAAGAAAGAAAATGAACATCAGTATCATCAGTTAACCCTAACAGTAATAAAAATGGAACTTTTTTAACAATTTTTTTTCTTTTCTTTTTTTCCGGCTTAAACAAAAAAATCAACATTTTCAAGTTTAGGTTCATCCAAATGACCTTTAACTGTCCTTGAGGGGACATTTGGGCCTCATAATGGTATATCACACACACACACACACACACACACACACACACACACACACACACACACACACACACACACACACACACACAC
>JBCNYG010000001.1:72106677-72118034 GCA_039654305.1 Porochilus rendahli | reverse complement strand
ATCCATATAACTGTAGCAACACGTCCCATCACGTAATGGAAACACACACACACACACACACACACACACACACACTAACTGAAACACACACTTGCAAACAACCACCACCTGCGCTGTTCCAGAACTTTTCATCCCCAGAGCCCAATTTTTCCAAAGTGTTGTCACTCTTTAATAATTAATGCTAACTAAACGTCCTATCAGTTCTTGACTGACAACCGCCAATGGCGACCTGTTTTCACAGCCAAACACCAAAAGCGTAACATTCTCATGCTGTCCTTTTTTTCCTTTTTAAATTCCTTTCCTCAGCAGTGGTTATCCATTAGCTTCTAATGGGGCAATTAAATATTCATCTAAGACGAATGGAGTAGAGGGAGGGAGCAGAGAGAACTTATTTTAGCTGAAGAAAGAGAAACATTAAAGCAGTTCATTTCATGGCGCTTCATGGATACACCTTTTATCCGAAGCGAAACGTTTAGACCACATAAATATAACAACTTGAGAAAAACCGACTTCGTAGTCGATTTGAGAGCCGCCATGATGTGTAAAGACACTGAATATGCTGCGAGGCGACAAGCTGAGGCTAGTGCTAGTGCCAATTTCTACTGAATTCTTTATTCTCTTTGTCAAAAGTGTTACAGGGTCATTTCACAGCTTCGACTAAATTCCGACAGTGGCACTGTGAAGTCACACAATATGCTAGCATACCTGACGGGATGAATGTATGAGTGCTATTGCACATGACAGGAGGGCTGGTGGTGTAGTGGTTGAGGTGCTGGGCTCATGACTGTGATTATGGGTTTGAATCCCCCACCCTGCTAAGACCCCTGTGCAAGGTCTTACCCCCAAGTGTGCCTCTGCCCACCCAGCAGTATAAATACTGGGAAGGTAACCTGGACCAGTGTCCCATCTGGGAAGATCTGAACTCCTAGTTCGGATAAGCGGCGGCTTTGATGAGCCAAAAGGCTCGGGTGTAAAAGCCCAATAACAGATTGCACATGCAGGTTGTCTTCCTGTACTTCGCTATGTTGTACCTATACACAGCTGGATAAAATCACCAAAAGTATTTCGTTACTGGTTTCTGAAAGAGGGCGGCACGGTGGCATAGTGGTTCGGTGAGGGCATTCCTGTCTGAAGATTGCATGTTCCCCTGTGCTCGTGTGGGTTTCCTCTGACAGTCCAAAAACATCTACACTTGGCTAAATGGCTGTTCCTAATTGCCCCTGGGTGTGGTTCGGCAAATAAGAGTAAGAAGATGAGAGTGAGTGATTTCAGAAGAAGCAGGGAATCAAAACTCAATCTGTCCTCTGCGTATACTGGGAAACGCTAAAAGTTTCGTGCTGACACCTCACAAATCTTTTGAGTTATCCTGCTGAAACCGCCAGACTGGAACACAGGAGAGCGAACATCCGCACAGAGAGGCGGGTTTAAAAAAATCACTAGTGAAAGACTCAGAAGACAGAATTCAGAACCGGCGGCACTATGGCGCAGTGGTTAGCACATCCACCTCACACCAAGGAGGTCCTGGGCTCGATTCCTGGACCCGAGCGTTTCTGTGTGAAGTTTGATTGTTCTCCCCGTGTTTGTGTGGACTTCCTCTGCGTACTCTGGTTTGCGTGTGCATGTGTGTTGTCCTGTGATAATCTGGTCAGCTGTTCAGGGTGTGCCCCGCCTTCTTCGCCTAGTGTCGGCTGAGATAAGCCCCAGCCTCCCTAGAAGGCTAGTAGGATTAAGCGTTTCAACTAAGGAGAGAGTGAGAATTTAGAAGCATACAAAGCACCAGAGATTTTAGACCAGATTAATCATTTCAGCTAAACAGACAGGTTTCTGTCTGATATTTAACCGCTCATAAGCTTTACACCCATTTGCCTGAGGACAGTTTGTATTTTACAGGAATGATTAGACTGTGACCTTTAATTTTTACCCAGCTGGTGAGTTTTCAAACTTCTAGACATTTTCCCACATTCAGTCAGACTATTTTTGCTCTACGCAAAAAATGTCCTGCGTGCAAAAATGAGCAGTGAACAGCTAGTTCCTTCAGGAGGGTAGATCTGTAAGCAGTAACTAGCTAGTTCATTAGTTAATAGCTCATATTATCACTAACTTCTATTATTTTATTTGCCTGGATGGGGGTGGGGAAGGGGATGGTTATGAGATTGGTCATGTGTGTGTGTGCATGCGTGTGTGTGTTCCTGCGACCATGATAACTCAAAATCTAATGGATGGATTTCCACTAAATTTAAACCAAATGTAAGTCTTGGGCCACCGAAGAATGATTAAATTTTGGGCGTGATCCGGATCTGAATCCAGGACGGGTTAAACATCGCGCAATAGGGCAAGGAGGTGGAAATAACCCAAAATGTGCAGAGAGAGAAGAATACAGAACTCAAAAATAATTGCTGAATAGGCCACAAGCAGACAGTGTAATCCTACGTCATCTGCCACGATAACCCATGTAAAGAAGAAATTACACTACCTTGGCGGGGGTTTGCACTCTGAGTACAATTCTAATATTAGCTTTTACTGTAATAATAAATAGCTTATTATTGTTGTTATTATCGCATGGCAAGTATAGAATGGAGACTCTAATGCATCATGATTGCATAGATAAATGCTGAGTGCACGGCTAGTGGGCTGATAACAAATGATTGCATCATTTCGCTGGCTTTCACCGACTTTATATGGTCATGTATCGCTCATTGCGTCCTATGAGCGCAGCTTTACTTTAAATAATCATTTTACAAACATTGCAAGCTGCAATGTAACATCGTACTTTCTCTCATGACCGCTTCCTAATGCTAGCTTTTTTTCTTGTTTACTGCTTCTAGCAGCATAGACACCGAGTTAGGAGTCATGATGGATGTGTTTTACAACACGCAAAGAAAAACAGAGAAACATTTCAATATAAATAAAAGTAATAAAAACTGGGTAGATCTGACTGGATTCATATCTTGCTGATAGACACACAACATTATTTATTAATGAAGACATTACGTAGCCTTATTCAATAGCAAGCAAATTAAAGATCACACTTCACATGATGTCGCAAAGTATCACAGAACACACACACAAGAATACTTACCTCTGCTTTACGAATGTGCTCTTTGGCCTCCTCTATTTTGAACTCGAGGTCGTTGCGACTCTGTTCTGTGGGAGGAGTCCCCTGTCTCTCGCATTCCTCCAGCGTCTGCAATTACAAAGCCATCAGTGATGGTCAATATTTCATTAGCTATCAGCCCACTAGCCGCTCACTCAGCATTTATCCATTCAAATTCAAATGGAAACAACCTGGAACTGAGCTTCTACTGTCCACTGTATGCTTTCCCATCACGGCGTAAATACACATTATAACAGGTGTGCAGGAAATCACCCAATCAGCTCACACCTGATCAACATCAGACCTTAACAACGCTAGCTTTGACTTTTTACTCTTCTAGTAAAAATGACTAATAAGTCAATAGTGAACAATTAAGTTTACTTTAGATATTCATTTATTTGCTCAACTGCTTAATCCTACAAGGACCGCAGGGAAGCAGGAGCCTATTTCAGCCTACTATGGGCGAAGGTGGGGTGCACCCTGAATAGCACGTTGCAGGGCCAACACACACACACACACACACACAACTATTCACACTCACACTCATACCTAGGGGCAATTTGAAACAACCAATTTGCCCAGCGTGCATGTCTTTGGATTGTGGGAGGAAACCGGAGTACCCGGTAAAAACTCATACAAGCACGGGCTTGAATTAGAACATGCAAACAACACACAGCCAAGGACTCGAACCCAGGACCTTTTTGTTGTGAAGCAGATGTGCCACACATGGACAATAATGTGCGGACCTTCTACTTTTCTCTGATTACAGATCCATTTCAAGTTCTTTCAGTGATCCATGCTGTATGTCCTTTCTTTCTTAAACAAAATCGTAGGGTGATGGGGGTGGGGTGAACTGCTTTTAAAGGTGGACAACATTTGGTTTTTATGCAAGTCTGCATTTAATTCTTAGGAGCATTAGACTGCTGATTGATTTTCATTAAAGAGATCAAGCAAAGTATGTGCAACAAGGGATTTGCTTTTTATTGTGGCACTCCGTCAGCCAGTCACTAATGAAAAGTAATACCATTTGTGCGTTATCACTTTTTACGTGTGGATAATACAGTAAACCGCACACTAATGTGATAGCTTTTAGCTACGGCACAGAATATTCTCTATAATAATAGTGTGCAATGATATAATGCAATTACACAAAAGGAATCCCCAAACCTCCGACTGCCAGTATATGTGAGTGATTGAGTGTGTGTGTGTGTGTGTCTCACCCGTTTATAGTGGATGATATTTTTGTGCTCTCGGGCTACACGTGTTGCCCACTTCCTGGCCTCCTTGTTGAGGCTGTGCTCCTCTGTGGTGCCGGTCTCTGACTCCAGTTGTCGGCTCTGTGACACAAACACACACACACAAACACACACACACCCCCAGTTACCAGGACGACAGACATCGGCATTTAGCTGGCACATAAACGTGTCTCTTTTTGTCAAACCGAAAGGTCTTGCTAGTTCCATCAGTAAATCCTACACAATGTTTAAATTCCTTTCCCTCACTGAACAAATAACCACCAGGACCAAGTGAATTCATCATTAAGAACATGCTGGAATGAACCAGAATATCAGTCATGTCTGGGAGAACAGTCATATTCATTGCTAATAGTGATACACGGCAACGACAGTACCTGATTGGCTGTTAAACGTTAAACGCCAATAAATCATGTATCCGGTATGATGTGTATTTAAATGGAAACTTAGTAGTTAGCAAGCTGCACTGTCCGCTATGATCTTTGCGAAGTTTTACAAACTTATGGGTGCTGACTGGAACTCTCAGGCTGAAAGCTACCAAAGCCCTCTTTGAAAAAGTGCATACAAGCAAAGTTTGAAGCTGATATTAAAACCGATGCAAAAAAATATTTATTAGGTGGCTTAAAACAATCCCTCCCTCATTTTCTGAAGCGCGTGATTCTATAGCATTGACGCTGGAGCATATCTCAGTCAGGTACACCCTGAACGGCTCCCCAGACTCTCACAGAACCATCACACCCACAACCATTCACTCTCACACTCACACCTAGGGGCAATTTAATACATTTGGGACAGTAAGCCTAATGTGCATGCTTTTAGACTGTGGGAGGAAACCGGCATACCGAGAAGAAACCCAAATAGGCACGGGGAGAACATACAAACTCCAGAAAGAAATGACCTTTCTGAACCTGGGACACAAACCCAGGACCTTCTTGCTGTGAGCCAGATGAGATTACCACTATGGCACCACGCCGCCTCTCTTTAAAACTGAACTGCTGTAACTGAATAACTGCCTCAGTTTATTTAGATTGAATAAGGTTCTAAATCTTTCACATGATTTATATTCTACTATGGATTTTCTTTTCATATGTGTGATGGCTTGATGATGACTACAGAATGGAACAAAATATTTTTATAGTCAGTGCAGAAATACAACGAAAATAGGTTTGATAGAGGTTTTAATAAAATAGTAATAATAATAATAATAATAATAATAATAATAATAATAATAAATATAATGATAAAATAATAATAATAATAATTGTAATCATGACAATAATAATTACAATAAATATAATGCTAAAATAAAAATAGTAATAATAACAGTAATAATAATAATAATAATAATAATAATAATAATAATAATAATAATAATAACAATAATAATGATAGTAAAATAAAAGTTGAGTTTATATAATGTGTGAAGCTATAGAAATTAAGTCATATTATAGGCGGTAAAAATGTAATATAAGGTACTAACAGAACAAACAGTATTGGCAGAAATAGTGTAACAGCTCAGATGAACAAAAGAGCAACATTGGCAACTAAACAAACTGGCATTAAAAGAAGAAAGATAAATGCACCACCATCTTGCTGGTTCACCTAAATGAGAAAACATACAAACAAACTATCCTAAAATAACGTCTAACGTCCATGCTTAGAATTAATGTTCTAAACATTTAAATGCAGAATAAAAATAAAATAATAAAATAAAAAGCATGGCTGCATGGTGGTGTAGTGCTTAGCACACCTCCCTCACACTGCAAGAAGGTCCTGGGTTCAAATCCTGGCCGATTCTGTGTGGAGTTTGCATGTCCTCCCTGTGCTTGTGTGGGGTCTCCTCCGGGTACTCCGGTTTCCTCCCACATTCCAAAACCATGCATGTTAGAATAGTTTTAGCCAGATTGTTTCAAATTGCCCCTGGGTGTGAGTGTGAATGGTTGCATGTGTGTTGTCCTGCGATGGTCTGGTGATCTGTTCAGGGTGTACTCTGCCTTCGTCCAATGTTGGCTGAGATTATGTTTGCCTGTAACATGGATGAAGCTCTGAATGAATAGGGTCAAAAGGGGGTGTTATCCTGAAGTGCAGAGCTCACCTGACCTGCCTCTGTCCAAGTTACAATATGTATTTAAAACTATAATTTCATTTTAGGTTGCTTATACTAACCTATACTAAACTATAGTTTTGTTTATAGTTCCTGCATTTACTTGCACATGTGCTCAGGACACACCTGCGTCCATTCATTTAAATAAAATAAAACAAATTTCCTTAATTTTGTGTACTTTTTTCTCTTATGTTCCCATGAAGTATACAAAAAAAATGATGCGCATCAGGTTACGTGAAAGTCCCTGACTTGAATAGTCCCTTCGGTGTTTAGCCTCAACGGCTATTCTGTTATGTCCATCTCGCCTTAGGTGCACAATTGTTCATGGTCATTACAGACCAAAGAAAGGTAAACAATAATAACACCAGATTTTTTTTTTTTTACCATTCAGTGATTACAATACTTATTGTGTCCTTCCTCCGAGCACTCCATGTGAATTCGAATGCTCACAGTTTGGACAGTACTTGACAAAATGTACTCTTTTGTCCTCCATGCATCCTGGCCCCTGTTCCTCACACTCAGTCAACCCCGAAAACACGCTGCCTAATATAATGACTTAAGTGCAGATCATCGGAAACCTCACACTCACACTCGCTCTGGGAACATAAAGCCCTGAACGATAAGACACGCAATAAGCAAGGCTCTGCTTCAGTAAGACTTCCTGTAAAGGTGTGTATGTGAGTGTGTACTCCAAACTGTGAGATATTAAATGTCTTTTTCTGCACCAGGATCAATGCAAACTGCATCGAACAATCTAACAGCAGGAGAGAACCCAATGTTAGTCACATGACACAGGAAGCAAAAAGTGCTGATTACATCAGATGTACGACATCTGAAGACAAACACTGGACATGCTTTAAACGAATCGTTCTGTCTCTGTTGTGTTTTTAATACTGTCTGCATCATTCTAATGAACCTTAGTCAGAAGGACACTTCTTGGGGAGATATCGCCTTGATTATTATTATGGCATGTTTTTTTAACACTTTTTATTAAGAGACATTCAGATCAGCTTTGTATTTTCATTTACAGCCTTAAACACATTCCGAGACTATTTGTTTGCAGTGAGCTACAGATAACCAACCTTTATCAATCTAACTGGCGCGTAATCATACTAGGGTCACAGGGAAGCCAGAGCCTATCTCAGCCGACACTGGACGTAGGTGGGTTACACCCTGAACATCTCGCCAGACCATCACAGGGCCAACACACACAACCATTAGCACGCACACTGACACCTAGGGGCAATTCGGAACAATTACCCTACTGTGCATCTTTGGATTGTGGGAGGAAAACAGAGTACCTGGAACAAAACCAATGCAAGCACAAGGAGAACACGCAAACTTCAAACAGAATGCCCTCGCCAAGCCCTGGACTCGAACCCCAGACCTTCTTGCTGTGAGGAGGACGTGCTTACCACTACACCACGATATTTTGTAAATAAAAGCATTGCTATAAATTTGACTTAAAAGCTTAGAGAATATTCTAGTAACACTCTATTAGCTATTATAATATTCTAGTAGCAGGTGTGATTGGTATCATAATCGGGTATTAAAGTAGCATCCACCAAAGAATCAAACTTTGCAAGCAAGAATGAGTAATAGCTCACCCCTTTTGTGCCAAGAGTTCTTGAGAGAATTGTTAATCAGTTGAAAGTTTTGTGAGTTTTATATGTGTGTGAAGGGAAGTGTATATTGGGATTTTAAAGAAACATATGTTGCCGTCAAGGCAACGTTTCTTCATGGTAAGTCCATGCTTCTTTCGGCAGGACAATGTCACGTGTCATTCTGCATGGGGTACCACAGCATGTTCCGTATTCCTGTTCATGTTTGGTGTTTTGCTCTGTGAAAGTTTGTATGCCTACCTGAGATAGACTGTGCATTTTGTTTATTCTGTGCAAGTCTGAGTGGTGGTGTATGAGCCCTTTTTTGGGTTTCAGGTTTATTATTCACAAAAAATCAGTTTTTTTTTGTTTTTTTAATAGTGATGTGGCCACTTTATTGGATTTCTTGCGGTGGCACGGACACGGGGACAACCATCCAAATTGTGTTTCATGTCTCTGCGGCTCCGGTCAGGAGCTCTGTGACAAAATGTTCCTAATTGTCAAAATTGTCTACAAGTCACATATTCCTTATGGCGTTCACAGTTTACTGCCAATAAAAGTCTGTTTAATGTGTCAAAAAAACTATATTAATGCAAGACCAAAGTGTCTATGCTATTGGCGATGAGGGTGTGCTTAAAAATTTTAAATGAAACGAACCGTGCTGCTGGAATATTAGGTCATAATTTTAGGAGATTATTTAAGATACAAAGTCATCATCCTGATAAAGTTCTCATTAAAATCCAGTAAAGTGGGATAATTTTGTCTTTTGGCTGACAGGGCATTTGCATATAGTGAATAATTCTTGGTTTTTATCACTGTTACTCACAGGACATTCAGGCTGTTGTAAATCACACTGGAAGTGCTAAACGACTCTATTTCCATTCTAGCGATCGTTCTGTATGACTCTTATGTAACACCGTCCCAAACTGCATATTTATGAAGACAAAGTCATGCTATTTTGCTCCTTTAGAGACGTATTCATAAGAAGAGCCTGCAGATTAATGAACGTGAACATTTTGGGTTACACAAATGAGGGCCAGTGTTTATATGCTTAGAATGTTCACTTCACAGCAAGAAGGTCCTGGGTTTGGGTCCTGGGTTTGAGTCCCGGGCTCGACAAGGGTGTTCCTCTGTTGAGTTTGCATGTTCTCCCCGTACTTATGCGGGTTTCCTTTGGGTACTCCAGTCTCCTCCAACAGTCCAAAGACATGCACATTAGCCTAATTGGCTGTCCCAAATTGCCCCTAGTGTACATGAAAGGTTGTGTGTGTGTGTGCTGCCCTGCAATAGACTGGTGACCTGTTTAAGGTGTACCTCACCTTCACTCAGAGGCCGTCGATGGGCTCCAGCCTCCTTGCAACTGTAGTAGTTTGGATTATGCGGTTCGGCAAATGAATGAAATAATGGAGTGTATCTCAGTGCATTGTTGATTTAAAATCATAGAATACACCACCATGACAAACCTGCTCCCACCCATCACACTCTGACAGGATCATATTGCAAATTTTATTTAATACATGCAATGGAAATGAGTGCATTCTCTTGCTGTGTTCACGATGTGTCGCTCTACCTGGGCCAAGGTCATTCTCATCACACTGACTGCTGATGGCTCAATGTCGACCAACTGCTGCACGGAGCTCAGAGTCTGAGCCAGGGGTCCAGGCGCACACGCAAGCAAGCACGTTACACGTGCACACACGCAAGCAAACACACACAGGCAGCATAAGGAAACAAGGTTAAGAGGAGAAAGGAAAGAAAAAAGAAAGTTAGTGGCAGGAAGTCAGTGTTAAAAGTAATCAAGTTATCGGAAAGTAGACTTCAATTCTGAGAGCAGAACAGCACAGTGACAAATATACAATCCTTAGTGCCAAGCGGAAAAGAGAGGGAAAAGAAAAAGAGCAGAAAAGATTTGAACGTCAGTGTTAATAAGCTGACAGTGTTGCTGAGGCAAATGAATGAGGAGAGTGTGAGAAAGACGGAACAGAAGGGACAAAAAGAGACGGGAAGAAAAAACAGACAATGGGAGAGTTGGAATGAGAGTGAGAAAGTGGTGCAAAAAAAGCGCAGAGAGAAAGAATAATAGAGAGAGAGGATAAGCAAGAGAGAGCTAGAGAGAAAGAAAGAGAGACAGAGAGAGAGAGAGAGAGAATAAGGGTGTCCTTACATGTAAGCGATTTAGCCATGAAATAGGGCGGAAGAGTGCAACTTTTTCTTTTTTTCCTTGGTTTTGGCTGCCTGAAGAAATACGCAATCTCATCAAAAACCTTCAATATAGATTATCATCGAGGAATTAATTCATTCATTTATTGATTTATTATTTATTTGGACGTGTAAAAATCAGTCGTTTGGGCAGTTCAAAAACAAACAAAAAAGACAGAACTGCTTCCAAAGCTCTTCGCTCAAACCACTCTGAATTCACACCAAATTTTGAGCAGGTCCAAAACGTTTTCCAACAACACGAAAACAGACTATTTACATTGAATTTCACCGACTACCTCCGAAAATATATTCAATTATCCTCAAACTAAAATTCGCTTGTACATTCGGCCGTGATTGCTTACATATGAGCTAGGCTAGAGGAAAAGAGAGAGAATGAGGGAGTGGAGGATAAGAGAGAAAGAGAGAGGACGAGAGAGAGGAGGAAAAGAGAAAGAAAGAGAAAGAAAGAGAATAAGAGAGAGAAAGAAAGAGAGTGAGAATAAGAGAAATAGTGGAGGGGCTGAGGTATGGTACAATAACAAGAAAGAGAATGTGTGAGAAGTAAAATGAAAAAGTGAGAAGAATATCAAGCAGGAAAGTGTGAAAAAAAACATAATGAGAGCAATTTTGTGATTAAATAAATAAAGACAGAGAGAGAGAGAGAGAGAGAGAAATAAATAGGAGAGAGAAAAAGTGAGAAAGAAGCTGATGGAGGTGGAAAAGGTAGAATGCTTGTAAGAGAAAGGTGTGTGAGAAAGAAAAAAATACAGTAGCAGCAGAGGCACAAGAAATAAAAAGATAGAGAGAGTAATGAAGAAAGAAGAAAGGAGTGAGTGGTGATGCGTAGGGAGTTGGATTTAACTGAGAAAAAAGGACAGAACGATGAGTTTATATCAGGGACGTGTTTTTTCTTAGAAAAGTAAAACCGCACGAGTGTGGATGAGGAATCTTTATTCTAAGCTGAGAGACAGAGAGAGAGAGAGAGAATGAGAGAGAGAGAGAGAGAGAGAGAGAGAGAGAGAGAGATATGGAGGGACAGCGAGGGGACAGGGTTAATCAGAGCTGTCACTGTTTAGTCACACGAATGTTTCCGACACATCCGAAGG
>JBCNYG010000001.1:72079626-72094267 GCA_039654305.1 Porochilus rendahli | reverse complement strand
CCAGAGTCGGCTGAGATGGGCGCCAGCCTCCCCGCGACCCTAATTAGAAATAAGCGGTTCAGAAAATGAATGAATGACTATCTTATAATTACCTTTAGGGTGGCAGGGCAAACCTATAAAAAGCATTCTCATGTTTTATACCTTGTATACCTCAGCATAATCATATGTCCTCACTTCCAGCAAGCGCCTTCCGGAAAGATATACTATACACTTCAAGACCGAGCCCAAATGTCTGAGGAACTGAATTATGAAACTGGCTTAATCAGGAATAGTTCCATTTAATTTGCTTTCCATTTTGGACTTCGGTCGGGGTTATGTTTGCTTTTACTTTGAGTATGTGTACGTGAGCTGGCTACGGATTTTACCTTCATTTGGTGCACCAGCAGTGTGTCAAAATACAACCCCATTTCTCAAAAAAGAAAGTCGGAACGTTGTCATCCTCATCCTCATCATCAGTTCGTCAACACAAACACAGCCGTTCACTTGAAACAGCCATTTAGCCTATTGTGCATGTTTTTGGATTGTGGGAGGAAACTGGAGTACCCGGAGGAAACCACGGGGACAACATGCAAACTCCACACAGAAACAGCTGAGCTCGGGAATCAACCTCAAGTCCTTCTAGCAGTGAGTCGATCGTGCAACCCATTACACCACCCTGACACAAATTATTTGACCAGTGTTTCTTCATCTGGGGGTGTCTGTGTGGAGTTTGCATGCGTGGGTTTTCTCCTGGTACTCCGTTTTTTTCCTCCCGCTGTCCATCGGCATGCACATTAGACTAACTGGCTGTTTCAAATTCTCCCCGCCTTGTGAATGTGAGTGTGAATGGTTGTGTAGGTTGTGTTGGCCTGCGATGGACTGGTGAGGTGTTCAAGGTGTACCCCGCCTTACCCCTTGTTGGCTGAGATAGGCTCCGGCCTCACTGTGACCCTAGTAGGAGTAAGTGGTTCACCAAATGCATAAATGAATTAATAACAATAAACAGCAAAATAAGTATCTCTTCATTACCGTTATAGTGCCTGCTGTGTCTTGGCTTCATTAAGAAAATTAATTTGGTTAAGTCCTTATGCACGATCACTCCTAATAGTCTTTGACTACATAGAGCACGCCTTGGCAGAACAGGGAAGGTGAAACTCATACACGTCTCACTATTCACACTAATATGCACCCCTCATATTGAACAGAAGTTTCCATGGAAACATTTTGGATAAACGATACTGCCAAAGTAACAACGTTACCTACATCAACAAAAAGAGGAAGAGAAATAGAGTGATGGAAAAAATAAAGCTCATTGATGCGAGCTGGCTCTGAAGCAGAATGATGACCTAAAAGAGCCAGCTCATGCACGTTGGCGCTGCTGAAGAGTTGTCTGGCTTTTTGACAACACATATATTATCTCAGCCTCCCCAACTCCCACCAGGTACAGGCTGTAACTTGTGCAAAATCAGGAGGAAGTGGTCAAAAGAGGTATTCTGGTCCGGGCCAGGTTACGTTTCAGCTCCCAGCATCCTTTAGTCAGCAATACACTGCCAATTATGTAAACTATGACACTTGAGCAACTTCACTGCAGGACCAACATTCCAAGGGGGTGGGGCTGATCATGATCAAGTTTTTTGGACATTCTCTCCACAAAGGGGCACGGGAGAACGTGGGCCTCAGCGGCAAATTTGATGGCAAACGAACAAATTATTGAGAGGAAAACCTTGAACATTTTCAACATCAATCCAACCTTTTATAACACCAACCAACAACCAATCCGCCTCTGGGAATCAGCAAGAAATAGGAAAACATGGTACAAAGTCGTAGTTCGTCAAACACCAACTCAGTGACGGCACCGCAAGAAGAAAAGACGTGGATGGAGTCAACTCAGGGTACTTCAAGGTAGAAAGGTTTGATCTTCCATGCTGTAGAGCAGTGGTCACCAAGCCTGTTTCTGGAGATCAACCTCCCGGAAAACTATAGCTCCAACCTTTAACATGCCCACCTGATCATCTAATCATTGACTTCATACATTCTTGATCTCCAGGAACAGGGTTGGTGCCCACTGCTGTAAAGCATCCCATGGGTCACGGTTACAGAATTTGAATCAGGTCCTGGTCCACCCACCGAGTTTTGGTTTTGCAATGACGTGTATTGAATTGACAAAGCGTGGCACGATGGCACAGTGGTCATCACATCCGCATAACAGCAAGAAGTTCCTGGTTTCGAGTTCTGTGCTTGGCTTGGGCATTTCTATGCGGAGTTCGCATGTTCTCCCCGTGCTTGAGTGGGTGTCCTCCGGGTACTCTGGTTTCCTCCCACAGTCCGAAGATATTCACATTAGGCTAAGTGGTTGTTCCAAATCGCCTTGAGGTGTGGAGGAAAATGGGAATGGTTGTGTGTGAATGGCTCTCTCCGATCCTCCAGCACTGCTAGACTGGTCCCTACTTTTATTAAGGTGCAAACCAACCATGCATCCTAACTCTTCCCTGTTCTGGCACCGAGGTGGTAGATTGAACTTCCCCAAGAGTTCCGGAGAGTTGGGTCACTTGGTGTCTTCAACGATGACTGAAAACATACCTTTTTCGGAAGTACTTGCACTAGTATCTATCCTTATGTTTATATATCTAAAAAAAACAAACAAACAAAAATCAAGTTTTGACTGATAGTATACTTATTGTGTCCTAGTGAATCAGTATCAAAATTTCTTCACTGACAGTGACCCCTTATGTATATGTTGTATATGATGTAAATGAGGCTGCAGTGACCTTGAACTTTAACCTCTAAAATTAATCAGTTCATCCTTAAGTCAGTGTGGACATTCATGCAAAGTTTGAAGAACATCTCTTAAAGTGTTCTCAAGATATTACACTCACAGGAATGTTTTACACACAAGGTTGCAGCGACCTTGACCTTGAACTTATGATCCCCAAAAGTGGGCATTTGTACCAAGTTTATAGAAAATCCTGAAAAGCGTTGTTGAGGTATTGCCTTTACAAACAATGACCAGGATGGACGAATGTATGTACGGACTGTCGGATGGACGGATCGAAATCACGGTGTCTCCAGCACGGACTCACCGACACAGAGGCATAGCTCAGCCGCACACTCGCTCATTCGCCGAACCACTTAATCCTTTCAGAGTCACGGGGAGGCTGGAGAATATCTCAGCTGACTATGGAGGATGAAGGCGAGGTACACCCTGAACAGCTCGCCAGACCATCGCAGGGTCAACACAAACACATGACCATTCACACTCACACCTAGGGGCAATCTGAAACAGCCAGGATACATTTAGGGTATGCAAGCATTACTCTCTATGTCAAAATATAATTTGGTTTATTTATTTAACAATTATTTGCTCTTTTTAAACATCCCATTCCATATGCTGTGCAGTGTTTCTGCTGTGATAACCTTCATTCTTTGAAAAAGGCCATTACTAAGAAAAGGTACTGATGTTGGGGGAGGAATTCTGAGGTGGAGTCGACATAAAGTCAGCCTTACATAATCAACTTTCAACAATGATTTTCCATGTAATAATCTAATCATCATTGCAGGTTGACGCCTATAACATCGTCTTTAATATTCGCCGTCTTGTGCCGTGAGTTCGTCATCTTGCGTTGCCTTTTTTCGAGCCCGAGGCTGTACGGAAAATTGCCGACATGTTACACTGGTTTTGGAGCATCACTGTGTTGGAGCATAAATGAGCTCATGAGCTGATGGGAGACGAGTTCTGGGGCGGAGTCTTCATTATAATCCACCCCAGTAGGGTTCAGGCAGGCAGAGGTCAGGGCTCTGTGCAGAACAGTCATTCTCCACTCTAACCTTGGCTAACCACGTCATCATGGGCCTCGGTTTGTGCACTGGATATGGTTATGATGCAATAGGTTCAATCCTCTTATTTCCAGTGAAGGGCAATTGTACTTCTACAACATACAAATACATCTTAATACACAAAAATGTGTGTTTCCAACCGTGACCACGTTCACATCTGGCAGTAACATGGGTAGAGTGATCACAGCAGCTGTATGTCGCATGACATTCATTGTGTGATCGTATCTCACTTCATTGACCTATATTCAAATAAACATGTACATCATTTCCATTTGCAAAAGTGAGCTGTTGTTCTTAACTGGCGAGTGGAAGCAATTTGCATCCAGGGCCTAACAGCTTGTGTCATGCGGAGTTGTCCAGCAGATAAATAATCTCAATTGTCACATTTTCAAAATTAAATAAATTAATAATTCGCATTTTAACTAGACTGACATACACGGTACAGCGGCATAGTGGTTCTCGCCTTACAGAGAGAAGGTCCTGGGTTCTAGGCTCAGGTGTTTTTTTTTTTTTTTGTGGAGTTTGCATGTTTTCGCTGTGTTTGAATGGGTTTCCTCCGGGTACTCCAGTTTCCTCCGACGGTCAAAAAGCATGCACGTTAAGCTAGTTGGCTGTTCCAAATTACCCCTATCGAGTGCAAATGGTTGCGTATGTTAGAGCTGTGATAGTCTTAGCCAGTGTCGGCTGAGATAGGCTCCAGCCTTCCTGCGACCCTGGCAGGATTAAACGTTCCAGCAAATGACTATATGAATGTTCAAAGTGATGTTGTAATGTCTCGTACTCTTTATATCGAGAAGCAGGTTTTATTCTATTAATATTACTAATTTACTAATGTTTGATTTACCAACAGATTGTATCCATACTTTGCATTTCTTTGTCCTTTAAAGCAAATAAAATAAAACATACATATTTTTCTCTTCGACCCACATGTGGTCAATCAGCTTAGACAAGGTTGAGTTCAAGTTCATGTCTCATAGTTTTGCACTTGAGATATGAGGCTAGTGTTGCCTAGAAATAATGCATTCTTTGGCATAGCAAATCTACTAAATAACTGACATGCAAGTATTTCTGAGAAAAGATTCCTTTCCTTTTTGACACGCACACATCACAAGCTCTGAATAAGTATCGTAAGTATTTGTATAAACGGCTCAGTCTAACATGCTGGAACCCCCCCAAAAGGAAGGTGAACAGGTTTCCGGGTTAGCATCTCTAAATAAGGACACGTTCTGTCGCTGTCACTTCCCGTAGATCCACCTCAGCTCTGTATATGCTGCCAAACACTTTGCTGATCCGTGCAATGGAACGAAAAGCCACTTTCGTTCACGTTTTTAAAGATTAGAAAAAGGAGCCAATAATGACGTTACGCGAATGGGCAGTGTGATTTTTTCCCCAAACTATGCAGGCTGAGAAGCAGACAGAGTGGTGGCACAGCTGTGGAAACAGGCTCGTTAAAGCTGACGGGTAAAAGTGAGAAGCTTGTTCTCGTGGTAACGATGGGACCCTGGAGACACGAGGTGCTGGGAAGTGACCCTGAGTGTGTGGGGTAGAACACAGTACATACCAGACATGCCTCTTTATAACACACACACACACACATACAGTGGCATGAGCACTGAACCACAGCTTAATCAAGTACCGAGGTTCAACTTAACCTCAATTCGCAGACAGAATAAAATGCAGACATAGATAATGGATTTAACTGGACTTCTGGGCCTGTCAGTACCAGAGAAAGAGGTATGGATTTTGGGCCTCATAGTCCGAGGGAAGGTGTGGCTTCTCTGCCTGTAAGTAGCAGTCCTAGTAAAGGAGGCATGTCTTCAGTGCCTGTCAGTCCTGGTGAAGGAGCCATGTCTTCTGTGCCCGGCGGTCTCAGTGACGGAGGCATGGCTTCTGTGCCTGTCAGTCCCAAAAAAAGGGCATGGGTTCTGTGCCCGTCCGTCCCAGTGAAGGTATGGCTTCTGCGCCCACCTGCACAAGTGAACAAGGTGTGGTTCTGGGCCTGTCAGTCTGGGCCACTGGTTCTGGGCCACTAAAAAAAGACACGACTTTTGTGTCTGTCAGGTCAAGTGAAGGAGCCATGACTTCAGCGTCTGTTGGGTCAATTGAAGGAGGCACAGCTTTTCGCCCGTCAATCCCAGTGAAAACAGCGTGACTTCTGTGCCGGTCGGGTCAAGTGAACGAGGCGTAGCTTGTGTGCCTGTCAGTCACAGTGGATCTCACACTTTTAGAAAAGCAAACCAAAACACCACAAGACGACACATGATGAGAGACACTGCTACCTTCACATTAATATGCCTTGGACTGCTAGACTGAAACACAGGAACATAAAGGGGAAGAAAGAAACCTGCTCTTTCAGATCCGGTTCTTATTGTGTCACAAACTGAGCATGACTCATCATGATGAGGTACATAAATACACAGCTGGAAAATGGACAGATGCAGATTATACAGCTCGCTTAGAGAACACAAACTTTTTGTGGTGAGCGACTGCATTTCTGGTCATGACCTCAACTTGGCAGAAGACGTCAATGTCGCACAAACTATAAAGCACAGCTGAGCGTGAGAATGAGAACAGGGAGAAGAACAGCACAGTTTGGGACGAACACTGAAGTTTCCGTTATTTCAAGGTTTTCTCAAGACAGAAACAGTGATGACCGGTTTGAAAAGGAAACCAGCCAAAACAGCATGGGAGAGACGCCTAAAAGTACTTGAGAGATACTTCAAAGAAAATCTCTCTCTTTCTTTCTCTATAGGAAGAATTTGAAACAGCTAGTTACCTAGTTTTGGACTGTGGTGGGGACCCGGCAGTACCTGGAGGAAACTCATGCAAAAACGCCCTTGCCTGTGCCTCAACTTGCTTGTATGCCGGTATATAACCATCGAAACGGCAATGAATGTCTGAATGATGCTAGCTCTTCTACCTCTCCAAGCTGTTACATGTTTCAAGCCATAAAATAAAATACACTTTTTAACTACATAAACAGATGTCCGTCCGTCCGTCCGTCCGTCTGCAGGAGGCATCTCATTTTTTCGCAGGCAAAATAAACTATTTCTGAGGTGCAGTTGTAACCCAATCACACTGAGGAAGTACGTGACATCTCTGGAGTGTATAAGGCGCTTACGGAGGTGAACCCATCCAGTGAAAAGGCATCTCGCTACCCTGTGGTGATATTGGGTTTCCATTAAAGAAATCTAAACAGCATAACACTTTCAGATCATTTCAAAACTTTGGGGAGGGGGTGGCCATCACATGATTGTTTACATGACATTACTTCATCAAAACATCATTAAAATGAGATCACGTCGAAACCCTGCATCAAGAGAAGTTCATTTTTTCAGAGCTCCGCTTTTAGGCAGTACCTAAATCATCATTCATTCATTGATTTTCGGAACCATTTTATCCTAATTAGGGCTGTGGGGAGGCTGGCGCCTATCCCAGTCAACTTTAGGTGAGGGCGGGATACACCCTGGACAGCTCACCAGGCCATTGCTGGGCAGAAACACGCTGACGGCAATCCAATGGCCTACTCTTTACGAATGACAGCAATGATTCTTGGTTGCTGAACTGGGGGGACAGCAGTGACAACTCGGGCAAATTCTTTATATTTATTATTTTAATGAAAATTTTATTTAGTGTGCCACCAGCCCGGTCTGCTTTAGACACAGTTTATTAAACTTTGATAAGGTTGAAATGTATGAGGGAAAGTAATTAGCAGAGTGTTCTTTCTAATATATAATGACCTTCCTGTTATTTTATGCGTTTATATACTCAATGACTTGGACTTAAAAAAAAATAAATATTTTGAAGAACGTCAGCTCTCACCTTGATACAGTTGGCCAGATCGGTCTGGTAGTACCGGTCCTGATGTGCGTTGGCCGCTGCGAGGGTGAGAAGGTATTCGTTTCTGGCGTGAGTTGCTTTGGAGTTGCAATCACTCCTCTTGGCTTTGAGCTAACATGCAAATGACACATTGTTTTAAATCAACACTTAAACAAACTGCATTAAAACATTTAAATATATATATATATATATATGTATAAAATCCTTAGTCGATTTTCCGTAAGACAGTGCTCAGTACTGTCATTTTTTTCCTTATACCCCACACACACACACATATATATATTTGAAGGGTCATAGAAAGTGATGTCCATTTTTGATTGAGGCTGTTGTGCTCACCTTGACGCTGGCCTTCTGTAAACTAATCCTGGACTGAAACAGGCCCAGCTTTGACCTGAGAACACACAGCAGACTTGAATCAGGCGCTGTAAATCAAACCCAACTCTACACCCCACACCATAAAGACCATCATCCTGCAGCTTTGAAAGCAGTCAGAGTTCAACCTGTCGCACTAGAAAGAATGCTTTGCAACTTCACAGTGGTTTTAACAAAACAAGAACCAGATTGTTCTTGAGTTGTGAAAGGCAGGAAGAAGCATTCTTAACCGGCCTACACTCAGGGCTGCGGGACAAAGCGAGAGCAGACATTACGAATTCAATCGAGATTAACGACCGCACAGATCCTGAACAGGAAGCTACAAGAATTCAAAAAATACGTGTCAGACCAAGATCAGACGGAAGGAAAACGTAGTAATGTCAACGCTGATTGCAGTGAACAGCTACAGTGCAGTGGAGCTGCGTTTACTTTTAATTGTTTTATTGCTATTCATGAGGGACTGAACATTTGGGCTCGGGGTGGGGCTACCGATGCAGGACATTATATCTGATCAAAACAGTTTATTTTGGTTGACAGAAGGTTTGCAGCGGTCTAATACTACTACTACTGCTACTACTATTGCCTATTGCGCCTCCTGGGACATAGGCCACTGACAAGATCCGTCCAAATGACTCCATCCTGGGCCAGTCTCTCCAGCTGCTCTCACGTGTGGCCCAGCTTCTTGGCGTCCGCCTCTAGATCACGTCGCCAGGTGTTCCCCAGCCGGCCTCTCTTCCTTTTCCCTTTGGGATTCCATCTGAGGGCCCAATATTGATTGATGGTAGTCCTGATAGAAAAAATGAAAGTTGGCTGAGTTGCTTTCAAATGTCTCTGGTTTTAACCACCACGTGTCATAGGTCCTCCAGCAGGAGACCCTTCTTCTCCCAAGGCTGTGATAAGTAAAATTGTCTTGTTGGCGTTTTTCTAGCGATGGTATCTTTTACATGGCTGTGGTGCCGGCCCTGCGCACAGCCCTCCTCCTTTTTCATCTGGGCTTGGGACCGGCATTGGCGGAGTTCGGGAGAGGTCCAATCAACAATATTAAAGGGAACGGTTTAAGGCATAACTTTTAAATCCACAGCTGAACCGAATATACTAGTCAAATCTCTTCACTTCACTTTATTACTGTGAACAAAATATAGCCCTCGGACCGTAGATAAATCAATACTGACTTTAGTAGCCAGTTCTAAATGCTACCCAGTTAAGCACCTACACCCCCCTCTTTTTCCCTCTGATCTACTTACAATTGGCTCTTAAAAATGAGAACCGGGCTTCAATAACTAAACTGTTATGAACAATTATAGTATCTAGCTAATAATCCGCAAAGGAGAAAGACAAACATCCCTGAAGGGGATCAGCTGAAGACATGCTGACTCAATTACTGTACTGCGTTTTCTAATAAATTCACAAGGGTGCACTTGATTTTATACCATCTTTGAGTAGGCAGATGATTGAGTAGGAAGACTTAAAAGATTTGAGATGCATCTCCTGCTGGATTTGAATTGCCGATAATTAGGTGACTCCGGCGTAGCTTTCACTGTAAAGTCTTTATGATCAAGCTGTAAAGGGGACAGTTCTGGAACCCTTAGCTTCAGGGCTGAGACCCCACTGCATGTAGAGTACCTACTTGGCCTCGATGTCTGCTTTTTCGCGGACTGCCTGGGCCATCTGCTCCAGCTCAAAGTACTTTTTCTTGGACTTTGCCAGGTCCTTCACAGAGTCTTGGAATTCAGCCTGGATCCGACCCAACTGCTCGATGCACTACAAGGAGGCAGCCACAAAAGAGAGGCAGAAAAAAAAGGGGCAATTAGATATCACTCACAGGACATTCGTTCATTTATTTATTTGCAGAATCACTGAATCCTACTCGGGACGTGGAGAGGATGGAGGATCTCGGCCGACTCTGCGAAGTCCATTATACGGCCAACACGCACAAACATTTACACTCAATTTGGTACAGCCAATTAGCCTAATCTGCATTTCTGTGGACTGCTGAAGGAAACCTGAGTACCCAGAAGAAACCCATACAAATACAGGAAGAATATGCAAACTCCACAAAGAAATTGAGCCCAAAACCGTCTTGCTGTGAGACGGATGTGTTAACCACTACGCCACCCTGAACAGCTCGCCAGAACATCACAGGGCCAACACACACACACACACACACACACACACACACACACACACACACATAGCGGCAATCTGGAACAGCCAGTAAGCCTAATGTGCATGTCTTAGGACTTTGGGAGGAAACTGGGGAACCCAGAGGAAACCCTCGCAAGCACGAGGAGAACATGCAAACTCCTCACAGAAATGCTTGGGCCCAGAACTCGATCCCAGAACCTTCTTGCTGTGAGGCACATGTGCTAACCACTATGCCACTGTGCTGCCCTTCACTGTACTGCTTGTAGCCAAATGAACTGACAACATAAAATTTTATTTCAGTTTAAACAAGAAAAATCATGATCCAATTTCTGATTTAAACGACGTATAAGTAAAGCAGTGACTGGCAACCCTGTTCCTGCAGCTCCGCCTCCCCGAGGACTTTAGCTCCAACCTGACGGTCTAATCATTGCTTTATTTCTGCTAGTTAGCTGTCCAGGAACAGGCTCAGGGTTCACCTCTCTTCAATATACTCTTAAAAGCTATAAAACATACATACACACCGGTGCTGAAGAATCCAATGAGTGTGAGAGCGGTACCTTCTTGAGCTGCTGCTCTTTGTAAAGGCGTACGCTCTTGGCAGGGTCCGAGATCTCGTTCTTGTAGTTCTCGCAGATGTAGAGTCTGGTCTGGTTCACCTCCACTGTGCCCTCCAGGTATGCCCTCCACACCCCGTACACGTTCCTGTAACAGACGAAGCGTCAGTCTGCAAGGCATTTCCACGGTCTCCACCAAGGCTCATCCGGGCAACAGCAACATATCAGCAAGTAGCATTCATTTTTAAAATATATTCACTCACTCATTTGCTGAACCGCTTGGTGTCGCGGGGAGGCTGGAACCTATAACCTGTAACCTAGCGAGTACACCCTGAACAGCCTGCGAGGTCACACTTACACCCAGGGGCAATTTGCAGCACCCAATTAGCCTAATGTGCATATTTTTTATGCACACATAAACGCCCCCACTTAGCCCGGGATTCGAACCCAAGGCCTTCATGCTGTGAGGCAGACGTGCTAACCACTACGCCACAGTGTTGCATTTTTTAAAATATAGTGCTGTCCAAATGTTCATGGGGCCCTTAAAGGTTTGCACAGTACTGTATATACTTCAGGCAACACGATGGTGTACTGAGTAGCACATGTGCCTCACAGCATACAAGATAATTCATTAATTCATAAGTGGAGTGTAGTGGATAACGCTCTTGCCTTATAGCACGAAGGTCCTGGGTTCAAATCCCTGCCTTAGTTGCTTCTGTGTGGAGTTTGCATGTTCTCCCCGTGAATGTGTGGGTTTCTTCTGGGTGCTCCGGTTTCCTCCCAGAGTACAAACACATGCACATCAGGCTAATTTGCTGCTCCAAATTGCCCCTAGGTGTTGATGTTTGTATCAATGGTTGTGTGTGTTGGCCCTGAGATGCTCTGGCTAACTGTTCAGGGCACATAAACAATATATAAGACGTCATTTAAGGCAGAAATGGAGCTCCTAAAAAAGTCGGCTAAAGTGGCAGCGTTCCGCGGCCTCTCTCTCGGGTGCTGAAGATCGCAGCACCGCAGGGCTGGTGTCATCTGAACTCTACAGAAGAGCTCGGTTTAACTTTAAAATGATTCCAGGTAATAAAGGTTCTTAAATGACCAACTTGCTCCCCAAATGTTTTAACCTTAAGGGTTGAACAGATTGGGACTGCCGTGTTTAAACAGTTTAATTGCTTCAGATGCATCAAGAGTAGAATGCTGAAGGTGGGGTACACCCTAAACAGACACCCAACACACACACACACACACACACACACACACAACCTTTCATACTCACACCTAGGGGCAATTTGGAGCAGCGAATTAGCCTTATATGCCTGTCTTTGGACTGTGGGAGGAAACCGGAGTACCCGGAAGAAACTCATGCATGCATAGAGAAAACATGCAAACTCCACACAGAAACGCGCTTGCCGAGACCAAGACTTGAACCCAGAACCCTTTTGCAGTGCTAACGCCTACATCGCTGCACTGCCCACATTTTCAGGATGCAGGCGCGAGTAGTTTCCTCGTCTGCATCGTTAGACGCTGATTTGCTCTCTGTGTAACTGGGGATGTTGGATTAAAGGCAGCACTCTTGCGTTTTGATTTAGCTGAACTACTGCAAAGTTATGGGGAAGCATAAATGTTGATGTAGACCTAGAACTGGGATTAAATTACAGCATGATTGCTGTAATGATGCTAAACTGAAGGCTATAAGAAGTATCCTACTTATAAGACACATTAGACTCTTAACTCCAGAGCAAAACAAAAACCGTTTGGCATTTCATTCGAATCTGTTTAGTTTCCCGGCACGGTTATCCCTGTAAACAGAATGAGGACCGTGTGTGTAGTAATTCACCTGTAGTCATTTCTCTGGTCATCTGGTTTGATACCAGGCCAGTCCCTCTTCAGATACTGATTGGCCAGCTTCTGCAGAGCCTGCAACGACGCCCACACACAAACAACAACAACAACAACAAAAGCGGTGTTAATTGGCAGATCCACTCAGCTATTCAGACTCTCAGCGTGAATCCCGTGCTTGGCAAGAGGAAATGCCGTGTGGCTGAGGGGCCATATGCGTGTTCTCATGACCCCGTCATTAAACGCCATTTATCACGAATCAAAGAGCTATCAAACACCAAAGAGCAGTGAATCAGTAGACAATAGCAATGTCAGAAGAGTTACATCATTAGACACACACACACTATCATACTGTGCCGGTTCATTCCGAATTCGGTGACATACGCTTGCAGTAGTGAGGGGGAGCATATGTGGCTTTCCATATGGGGTAATTACAGTGAAAAAGCCCTTTATCTAGCGGACATATGGCCAAACGAGTGAGGATAACTGCTCCAAAATATTCAGGGAGAGGGAGAGGGGGGGGGGGGGGTAGTATGGCGTAAACAGCACTCACCCTGCACAAATATGACATAGTTATGTTGCACCCACCTGCTACATTCCCAGCTCTGAAACAACAGCACCAATACAGCAGTCTCTCTCTTTCCCTCTCAGTCTGTCTCTCTGTGTCTTCCTGTCTCTGTCCTGACAACAGCACCAATACAGCAGTCTCTCTCTTTCCCTCTCCGTCTGTCTTTTCCTGTCTCTGTCTGGACAACAGCACCAATACAGCAGTCTCTCTCGTTCCCTCTCCGTCTGTCTTTTCCTGTCTCTGTCCGGACAACAGCACCAATACAGCAGTCTCTCTCTTTCCCTCTTTGTCAGTCTCTCTCACTTTCTCTCACTTTCTTTGTCTGTTTGTCAGTTTTTCTGTCTGTCTGTCTGTCTCTCTCACCCTGCCAGTCCGTCTGTTTGTCTCTCTCTGTGCGTCTCTCTCACTTTGTCTATCTGTCTGTTTCACTCTCTCTTTCTTTCTCTCTCTCTCTCTCTCTCTCTGTCTTTCTGTCTGTCTCTCTCTCCATCCTTCTATCTGTTTGTCTCTCTGTCTTTTGTCTATCACTCTCTCTCTCTTTCTCTCTCTCTCACGCGGTCTCTCTCTGCCTCCATCTCTCTCTCACTATACTTGGAGTGCTTGCAATAGCAATCATTAAGCATGACAACACAATAAATCTGTGAAGCAACGCTAAGCTCATTTATAACATCAAAAACATTCGACATCGATTAAAGTCAGCGCCAAACACCACAACGTAAATCCTTCCAGAAACAAAGCGACAATCCTCAGTGCAGTCCTGCCTCTCAAATTCATACTGAGCGTGATTTACAAGCATCATGGGCAAATGCTGAGAAAACATTCCCTTGCATGCACACCATGGCTAATTCTTCGTAACGTTCAAACGTCTGGAATGAAAGCTGGATTAGCTTTACTCTCGGGTTCTGATGGGCTGTGAGGGTTCTGATATCCCGTACACGTGTACACAGCTTGAGGACCTTAAAGATCACGACGTGATTAGCTACACTGCGCATGTAGTGGTTTAGTTTCAAAAACAACTTCCAGACCCTCGAAAAGGAAAGAAGAACAGGTTAGGCATAAAGTACCATAAAGCAACATCTATCCATCCATAGAACCACTTAATCCTATTATGGTAACGTGGAGGCCGGAGCCTATCCCAGCCAACTTTGGGCAAAAGTGGGGTACACCCTGAACAACTCGTCGGACAAAAACGGACGCCGGACGGAGCACGAAAACACCAATTTTATTATCAGGGACAGATTTAATGTATTTATTTAGCAAATTTGTCTTTTATTTATCTTGTATTCTGTGTCTCGCCCTCCTCTAGTGAGTTCACATTGCTATGGCACGTCATTTACATGGTATGTGTCAGAATGTTCTGGTTGAACATAAACAGAAATCACACACACACACACACACACACACACACACACACACACATACACACACACACACACACACACACACACACTCCCTCCTCGCCTCCTCCCTTTCGTCAAAAGAAAGACGGCTCTGTCCTTTGGTTTTGTGTGCT
>JBCNYG010000001.1:72042672-72055171 GCA_039654305.1 Porochilus rendahli | reverse complement strand
CACACACACACACACACACACACACACACACACACACACACACACACACACACACACACACACACACACCTGGGGGATGGGACAAACCTGGCAGACTCTTTGCAAATTTGATTTCAGGCACCCCTCATTTTGACCGAATCTCAAAAGCAAAGCAGCGAGCACTTTTAACCACAATCCTCCAGTCAATATTTAGAAGCCCATTTCTGCCACTAGAGGAAAAACTGGTTTGTAAATAAGAAATATCAGATGCTAAGTCATTAATAGTGAGATGCTAAGTGATTCTTATGACTTACAAATCAGATGTTTCCCTCTTGTGCCAGAATTGGGCTTCCACCTCAATCTGAGGTCATTGATGTGATGCATCATTCTATAGATGAGTAAATGTCACACAGAGACCCAGCTATCACAGTCCGAGTGGATTACGAAGGGATCTAGATGCAGCCCTGAAGACCGAACCCCACGCAGGGTAAGACGTCAGCTCTGTGAACCAGATTCGATTTTCTCGTGTAAATTTCACAGGTTAATATATTTTACAAGACGTCTGCTGTAAACTGTAATCTGACGGTTGGGGATTGACGTTACGGATTTATGCTCAACAGCTCTTGGGAAGCGTTAACCATCTGGCTGAAGGTATCGGCGTATTAAAGTGTTTCTTTAAAAGTACCAGGTGAATATTTTCATTGAAAATAAATCATGTAAAATTGCCAGTTTAAGGTGATTTAGCTATTAGCTTTGGGTGTGTTATCTACAGGTGGAGCTTCACGCTGTTGGTCTGCAGAGCTGCAGTCCAGTCCAGTCATCGTACACGGATAACGTTTCACTGGATTAGAGTTCGAACAACAGCTTGAAGGGAGTATGTGGAAAACATTTCATTTAAAAAGAAAAAGGAAAGAGGTCGAATCCCGGTGAAAATACAGCCCAAACGAAGGATATGGAGTCAAGGAGGACCTTTCTTTTAATGTTTAGTCGTCAAAAGAATATCAGATACACAACATGTCTGTGTGGTGTAGTAAATAAGTAATAAGGCCTAATTGTGCTAAAATTCAGATTGGCGATGAAACACTGTGCACCTCTGCCGAAGCCCATCCAGTTAACACACAGAAATCAAAGAACACGGACAGGAAGTCATGTGAAAGCATAGCAACCGACATCATTCTCTCTCTCTCTCTCTCTCTCTCTCCATCTGTTTATATCTCTCCAGACTCCCTCTCCTCCGAGCTGGAGCGGTTCTCTCTCTCCACCGAGACGGATCTCTCTCTGCTCCGCAGTCTGCCCATCTCCGGAGACGACACTGACCGCTCTCTCTCGCCCGGCTCTCGCTCCGTGTCCCTCCAGCTGTCTTCCCTCAACCTGTCCTCGCCACCATACTCCCTCCATCGCTCCTGTGACAAGGAGCGCTCCCGCTCACGAGTGTGTGACGACCTGCGACGGAGTGAGTGAGTGAAGGGATCTTTAAACGGGGAAGTCGTTTTACTTCATAACTGATGTTTACCTTTCTCTACTTTTACACCATTTATTTATTTATTTGCTTCAATGTTTACAACATGAAGACACATCAGCGCTCCTATTTTGACTCAAGGACTCATAACTTCGATTCTTAAATGAATGAAAGTGTAGAATAATTAACCTCTTCTTCTTCCTCCTGTGAGAGTGGGAGCGAGAGCGATGGCGTTCTTTATGCCTGTGCTTCCTCTCCCGGTCCCGGTCTCTAGAGTGGGACGAGCGATGTCGTCGTGAGCGATGTGATGATGAGCTTCCGCCATCCCTGAAACACATACACGGAGGGAGGGAGAGACACACCTTTAATATGTTTCATTCACAAACGAGGAAATCAGGACCCAGGAGTCCAAGAGGATAAAACTGGCCGTACTTTCAAGGTGGTCGGGACATATGCTATCTTTCCTGTCAATCACACCAACATTAGCCAATCACAGAAACCTGTGAACTCAAGTATGCAGAAGTGGGCGACAGATATCACCAAATAGGATGTTTTAAAATTCTACTACACCATCCCCATAAAAAAACCATTCCACACCCATGACACACTTACGACCTTATGACAATGTTTTATATCTGACAGGTGATTTTTTTTAAAAACTTGTTCAACACTTGCAAAGGTTCCAGACATTTTGTTTGCTTCAACTGTTACACAGTTTTGACAAAACAAGCTATAACTGGCTATAGAACAGCTTAGCAGTTAACTGTCCAATTATTTTTGACCCTGGGGAAAAAAGAGGGGAAATAAAAAGGCTGTAATTCTGCAATAGTTAATGTTTTTAAACCCTTTAAAGCTACATATGGCATATCTGAATGAGATTTTAGTGGTATGGATGATTTTGAATTGAGAAACTTTTAATTTAAAAAATAAACTTTTTGCTGATTATTTAATACAGTTCCTCCCTGGTGATTCAGTTAATTTTAGATGTAAAGTCTCAGTGTCGCGCTTGAATATGAACGCGGTTCTGACGCTGTTGGGCCCTTGAGCGAGGCCCTTAACCCTCAGTTGCTCAGCTGTATAGAAATGATAATTGTAGTTTGCTCTGGATAAGAGCGTCTGCTAAATGCTGTAAATGCAAAAGCATATACAAGTCAAAGTTGTGCGAATTCGGTGTGGACCGAAAATCCGGACATAAGGTTTGTAAGAATCGAGCAATACTTTATAAAGATTTTTGATGTATACAATGTAAAACACGATACATGTACCAACCAATGAAAATAATGATAATAATCAAAGGAAAAAAACAAATGCACAATCAGACGAATAAACCTGGGATTTTAAAACAGCTCATGAAGACAACAGAAATTTTTGCATTTCACCACGTTTGTGCAAAGACCTCACGGATTTACAATGCTACCATCATATATTCATCTAAAATAAAGGCAATATTTTTGCATAACAACCTGATGGCTAAAACTCAGTATTGGTGCTGAAAAGTCTCACTTAGGTATAAAACTCAACTTTCAGACAGGACTACAGTTCTGTGCTAGTGTCTTAAGCACTCGATTTTATTTTACTATAAATCTGCTATAGATTTTTATTTTATAACTTGTATATTAGCAAGTTACTACAAAAACACTAGATTTCCAAACAGTTTTCCAGCACAAAATGAAATGTTACAAAAAGAAATGACAGTATATCAATAATAAAAAGGAGCATAATACGCATAAGAGACTTTTCAGATAAAAATAGAATGAAGGCTGCTGCGATTTACATTCAAATTAAAAATCAACTTTGAGAGTCCACATTTCCAGGAGAACTGGGGCTGGTTCTGGTAGATATTGTAACTTGTAAAACTTTTTTTTCCCCTATACCATTCCTTTGTGTGTGCCTAAAACTTTAGCACAGTACAGTACGGTACTGTATTTCATAATGCTTTGTTTCTGCAGCGTAATGAAAGCTGCACCAGCCATGCTTGAACCAACTGTAGGGAATCACACAGTATTATTGAGATGAAGAAACACAAACTGTTATTGAATGAAGTGTTTGTAACTTCTGCTATTTCTAAGTTTTCAAGGATCTTTAGAGTCATACAAAAGATACTCAGCTTATTCCGATTTCACACACGAACACATCATACAGAAAAGATACACCATTCTGAGATGCATCATTTTTAAGATATTGCATCATGCATGAATTTGGTTACGGACACTACAGCATTTTAAATGGAATTAAATACAGGTTAAGTGTCTCTATAATATTACAGCAGTTTCAGCATCAATACTGATGTCACTTGATGAAATAATGCATAAACTGCTATTAAAAGTTTTTTTTTTTTTTAAATCAGCACCAATACTGTGTTTTGCTCCTTATTTCTCTGGACTGCAAACAAGCATGTGAAAAGACACACACACACACACACACACACACGCACACACACGCACACACACGCACACACACGCACACACACGCACACACACGCACACGCACACGCTCACGCACACACACACACACACACAGTCTCCCTCTCCTCCCCTTCCTGGGAAAGTCTGAGTGAAAGCTCCCCTATTTGCATAATCGTCTTTAAGGCCTTTGTGGGCGGGCTCTTTGGGCCACTGGTCTTCTCGGCCACCTGTCCAGAACAAATCAGACTTGCTTTCACATCCTCACAGTAATGAATAAATTGATTATATATGATTTAGATGGAGAGAGATGTCTTTCAGCTGCATTATTAATGACGGCTGTGATATTTTAACCTCCTCTGGGATGAACTTGAGAATTATTATGTTTTGCTAAACGTAGCTTTGTCCTTGATCACGTCCGCTGTTCCGTCTGATGGTACATACGTGATCTACTTTGTATTTATATGTACAGACATGCAGTAGTCACGGTACCAGTTTACTTGTAATTCTGCTCTGTCGTCTTTGCGTGTTGTTGGCTGTCATGATTCCGTAGACAGTGGGGCTCAGGGCGTTCTGGCTCAGAGACAAGCACATGCTGGAAATCAGGGAGAATTAAAAAATATATCTATCTCTGTGAGCGTGCACAGGCTCACCCAGAGCACACCCAGCTCCACCTGCTGATGGCGTCTAGAGAAAGCAGTAACAAAGCATACCGTTGGAGAGAATGGGCTACTGTAAAAAGTTGCATGTTTCATTTTTTGCCTCTAATTAAAGTTCACAATGGGGGAGGGACTCCTGAAAGGAGAATAAGAGATGACTTTCGGTCATTTTCTAGAGTAACTTAGTTATTCAAGTAGCAGCTACACAGTAAGAGTTGTAAACATTAGCAGCTGCACTACCACTGTGCTTTGGGGTAAGGATGGGAGGCTGCAGTAGATATATTTACCCTGAGCCACAGTCACGGTTCCTTTTTTTGGTACTGTTTCCCTTTCTGCAATTGTAGGATTGTGATTCACGATTCTTTTGTGCAGCGATTCATGTATGGCCACACTGGCTCCACTTTTTTTTTTACTACTTTTTAATTTATACGTTGAAGTGGGGTGGCACGGTGGCCGAGGTCACAATGTCCACAATCTCCAAAAAAGCGTCAGCTCCACGATTTATGAGCATGCTTGGAGAACAATTGGGGTATAAAAAGAAGGCAGGTGCTTCCAAGAGATGAAACTTGAAGATTTTTTAAGCTCTACTATGATTCCCACATTCTAGCAAAATTGGAATCAAATTAAATTATTTTAAAAAATTTGTCGTTATCATCATGATTCCACCAGGTTGCCTCAAGACCATCACAATTCAATCCTACGACCTCACTTGCTCATCACAATTCTTTTAAATCTTGGAGGTGTAAACCCAGGTCTAGTATGACCGCGTCACAACAAGAGGGTCCTGGCTTCGAGTCCTGGGCTCGGCTCGGGAAATTTCTGTGTGAAGTTTGCATGTTCTCCCTGTGCTTGTGTGGATCTTCTCTGAGAACTCCAGTTTCCTCCATTTATTTACCTGCAAGCCTGTCTGCCGACCGGAGTTAGATTGTGTGTTTTTTATTCTGTGCGAGTCTCAGTGGTGGTGTATAAGCCTCTATTTTTTGGGTTTAAGTTTTGTTACTAATAATAAATCTGTTTATTTTTTTTTTAATTGCTGCTTATCATCATGCAAGTCAGCAATACCAAGATTAACCAATGAGCATCAAGTCACCAATGCAGCAGCCTGATTGGGTTTCCTGTGGTGGGCTCACATGCAAGCCATATTTCATGACTTTGCTTCACTTTTGGGGCTCTGCTAATACCGTCATGATTTTCAGAGGCGAGGCAACACAGATGCAGGATAAAGAGCGCACGAACCTATGCTCAGGCTCGCACAAAACAAACAATTCTCTAATAAATACAACACGCAAACTAGCAAAGCCAGTCCGTGGGTTGGGCTGGGTTTCTTTGAGACATGTGTATACCACGTCTGACCACTGCAGGCTAGACCACCACTTAGGGTCATTTAGCCACAGACAGGATGCCGTACAGATCTACGGTTACACCCTTTATAAGTCGAAGATTATGAAATAGCACTCTCTGTCTATTAGTGGTAATCCATAATAATAAGTGGATGACATTTTGTCTAACCTCAATCCAATTCCTAAATATCATTCAGTCAGATTATAACACAGTCTCATAAGCTTGCTAGACTACGTAGATCTTTTTGCAACCAGGCTGCATGCGTATCACATTGCTTTTTGTTTACAAACACCACAGGGGTCTATTGAATGACATTAGCTCATCATTAAACATCCTCTGATTGATGGCTATATTACCGGGAAGTCGCAGGCAGGGTAAAAATAGCAATATCAGATAATATTATTATGTTTCTTCTTTCTTGCCTCCCACCTCCAGCTATCTTCAGGCAAAAATGCTGAGCTTATTTTATTTAGAAATGTGTCACATTACCCAAGAAAAATGTGTCATGATTTCTCACTTACACTCATCACATTTGCACGATATAACAACGTGGCCTTCATGAAAGCACTGTTGATTTCAACTAATAGATTTCAGCCCCAGCTTGTGAATATTGTCAATTTTTTCCCAAAAAAATAAAAAAATAAAATACTCCAAGAGTGAGTCACATGCCAACTCTGAACCATGTAAATCTGACGACGCTAATGGAATCTAGCAGTATTCCTATTTTTGTCACGTTGCTTCTTTGCAGAAATGAAGGCAGATACATTTGCAGATAAAATGATGGATTTAATATCACACAGGCAGACAGTCCAAAAAGACTATCCAGAATTATCAAGATCAGGCAGAGTTCTATCAATCAGGCAGACAGTTAATCAAAGGCAAAACAATAATCAAAAGGAGCAGGAGCAAGAGTTAAAACACAAAGCAAATACAAAAAAAACAAAGGTTTTTTGTGGGACAAAATGAGCATCTGTAAACAGATGTCATAACAGAGTAACTAACTAGTGGAAAGGAAGCCAGGTGTGAGGCGTCATGTGATGGGAAGTGTCAAGGGTCCGGTGACTGGGAACTCACTGGGATGTGAAATTTGAGTGTGCTTTGAGTAACACGCATTCCATCCCACCCTGTGAGAGCTCGGCCATTTAGCTCCCCTGGCTGCGTGCATCAACCTGGATTTGAACCGGCGATCTTCAGGTTGTTAGGTCTGCACCTTGTTCATGCGCCACTCGGGAACCCAGAAGCTTGGTCACTCACTCATGCGCTGAACTAATTAGTCCTACAAGGGCCACGGGAAGGCTGAGCCCATCACAGCTGACTCTGGGTGAAGGCAGGGTACGGCCTGAACAGCCCGCCAGACCACTGCAGGGCCAACACACATGCAACCATTCACACTCACACCTAGGGGCAATTTAGAAGAGCCAATCAGATGCATCATTGTGGGAGGCAACCTGGAGGAGTACCAGGAGTAATACACCCCCCACCCCCACCCCCCCTTGCTGTGAGGTGGATGTGCTTACCACTATGCCACCACGCTGCCCTGGAATCTGTTTGCGGTTTGAGGGATAAAAATTACATTAAAAGGTCGAAAACTGATATAAATTTTGGCAGGAACGGAATAAAAAGGAATTTCTTGAGCAGATAAAACGCCACATACATATTTTAAATTACACTCTCTAGCTAATTTGCAAAAGTTAGCATTTTATCTTTGCTGGGTGCTCCTGGTCATGTGACTGTGCCCTGTGGATAAATACTATCTGCGTCAAAACTCTCTCTCTCTCTCTCTCTCTCTCTCTCCCACCATTTATTTATTTTTTTACGATTGGCTTCCCAACAGTGGAGGCTCGTCTGAGTGTCACAGAACTTCAAATACTGAGGTCAAAGTGGTGTCATCCTAAAAAGAGATTTAATTACCGTACAATAAACTTGGCTCAGGGGTGCACAGAAAGACAGGGGCAAGACAAAAAGGGAGAGAGAAAGGGAGAGACAGACATGCAGAGACATATGCAGAGCATCGCATTGATTTTTTTTCTTCATGTTGAAGGAGATACGTCAATGAAAATAAAATGTTTTTTTCGGTTCACAAAGACGTGGATTACACTGTGGCTGTTCTGTTCACAAAGACGCCGCATCAGCACAGAAAAGATACAAACTCATTCACAGCGAGTCTTCGGCAAAATCAGACAAAAAGCTGAAAAACAGCCAATAACAAGCTGAAATATGCCAACCAATAAAGTGTTAGGAATTTTCCTTTATATAAATTTTTATTTCCATCAAATTAAATTTATTTAATTTAAATATTTAACGCTAATAACATAACCCTCCAAACAAAAACATTGCTGTTCCATAAGGTTTGATGTGGCCTGATTGACCAATGAAGCAAAGTCACTGTTACTGTTTTATTCCTCTTAAACCACAAAAAAAAATTCCTTTTAGATTTTGTAACAGTTTACAATTTTTTTATGGGCAGCACTGTGGTGTAGTGGTTAGCATGTCCGCCTCACAGCAAGAAGGTCCTATGTTCAAGGCCTGGGCTTGGCGAGGGCGTTTCTGTGTGAACTTTGCATGTTCTCATGCTTGCATGGGTTTCCTTTAGGTACTCCAATGTCCTCCCACAGTCATAAGACATTCACATTAGGCTAACTGGCTGTACCAAGGTGAGTTGCCCTAAGTGTGAGTGTAAATGACTGTGTGTGTTATGCCCTGTAATGGTCTAGTGAACTGTTCAGGGAGTACCCTGCTTTCGCCTGAGATAGGCTCCAGCCTCCCCATGAACCTAGTAGGAATAAGTGGTTCAGCAAACAAATTTCAGAAAAATAATAATAATAATAATAAGAAGAAAAAGAATATTAATAATAATAATAATAATAATATCAATAACATTACTTCATTATTATTATTATTATTATTATTATTATTATTATTATTATTTATTATGAACAAATGACAAAAAGCCAAATTTGGGGATCACCAATTAAAGCCGCCTCTCGTCTATCCGTACCAGGATGAAATGGAGCCGACCAAGAGAGACTTATCACAAGATAACAGGTGCCCCCCCCACCTCCGCATATCAGAAAATATGAATCACAGAAATCCCAAAATATCAAAAGCCACAATTACCTGCCTAGTAGAAGTAACTGCCAAGTTTGATGAAGAAATCTCAAAGAATTTAGAGCTCTGGCCCAGAACTGAAATAATAGACACTATATGGTGACTATGTCCCCTGCATTACATGCTGTGGGGGTAATCAAGAAATTGCAAATGGTTTTCAAATTCTGGCCTGGAAATGAACACCACCAATATGCCTGTTAAATGTTAAATCGGTTGTCATGGAAACAAAAATACAAAAAACAATAAAAGCCTCAACTAGACCACCTGACTGAAATAACTGACTTTTATTTTGATACAGAAATCTGAAGAAATCCGGAACAAACTCCACCCATATTCTTACATGGTCAACTGGAACATGGAAACATATGAATTGCAGAAATTCCAAAATATCAAAAGAAACAACTACACTGCCCCGTAGAAGTATCTGCCAAGTCTAATGAAGAAACCCTAAACAGTTCTGGACTGGAATTTAAATGTCGGATGGACACAGTGATGACTATATCCTCCCGCAATACGTGCCAGGGGGATAAAAAGGATGCAACACGCATTTCTTTTTTTTTTTTCATTTTGGCATCATCTTTCTTTTGCGCAAGAAGTTCCTCCAAGAAGTGTCATTGTTTTGTTCCTGCCGATAATCCGAAATATTTTTGCAGGAATTCCACCCCGTTGTGTTGCTGGGTTCTGCTTAAATTCTTACATGGATGGTGTTAGCATTGTTGTTTTTGTCAAGGACCCTCTTCTGTGTGATCATACTCGAGTGCATCCCTGGTGACTAGTATTAGAAAAACATGAAGGTGAAGGTTCACTACAGCACCATAGAACGTCTTAAAAACACACACTAGCACATCACTCAAAACAAGCCCATAAGAGCGTGCAAAGAGGACTTGAGCTCCCAGAAAGGGAAAAAATGGGCCAGGGAGGGGACGGGGTGTGTGTGTGTTTGTGTGCAAGACACAACTAATTAAGAACGTCTGCCTGGTTTTCAGGCCCTGGGAACCATGTGTTTATTAGATGCATGCATTTATAAGACGTGTTTAGAAAGATGAACTGCATATCGATATGATGGGAGCACACACACACACACACACACACACACACACACACACACACACGGCAGTCTCATTTCCTTTTTTTGGCCATCTTTTCATTATTCTGTATGAAATAAATATTTCTCAAAGAATCTATTACTTCATATGGCAACGACAGTGTGTACAATCTGATTGGTCAATGTAACAACACATAGCACATGGACTGTGCGCATCACCCTGCAAGTTAGCGCTATGATCTCTAGCACCTTCCATGCAAAGGGGGAACATGCGTGAAAGCGACCTTTCACACATGCAACTGGAGACAAGATGCATAGGCTAGATGAGGAGTTTATTGTAGACTGGCAGCCCAAGAGATCTAAAAAACTGAAACAAGTAGCATGTAGCCAGCTACCAAGGTACTAATTAAGCATAATGAGCATGAGTTTAAGAAAACAGCACAAACATGTAATATAATGAAAACTAGTAAACAACAAAGAAAACCATGGCCAAAGGAGTAATGACAGCTGTAACGAGAGAGTTTAAATCCACTTCCTGATTGCTCTCATGAATGCCACCCATACTGGGAAACGCAATTCGCTGGCGAATTAGAAGAGGCATTGTCACAATACCAAAGCCTTCACAAACATGTACTATACACAGACTCCTTGCTCAGAAGTGGGCGAGTAAAAATGAATTAAAAAATGCTTTTTTAAAATATTAAAATATTTTAAAAAATATTATATAATAAATTGCTTATTATCATTGATTGCTTGGTCTGTACAGAGAAATCCCAGCCCCTGGGCCTTTTTTGTTTAGACCTCGCCTTCAGTTCAGTCTTTACTTCAACTGAAATTTCTCTGTACAGAATTCACACTCTGTTTATAAGAAGCTTTTATTTCCATAATTTTGGTCAGACAGTGCCAACAGTTACGGAATGATGTTCTACCTTGCTATTGTAGTATTAGCGATGAGCTCCACAGAATAAAAGACCTGCTGTCTAGCCTGGATATTATCCATTTTACGTTAAGAACTTCTGTTTGTCTGATCATTATATCTACGTACAGTAATGCTAACTCCCATCTATAGGATTAAATTGTTGTGTTAGCCCCAAGAGGCACAGTGGCGTAATGGTTAGCAAATCCTCCTCGCAGCAAGAAGGTCCTGGGTTCAAGTTCTGGGCTTAGGTGTTTCCGTGTGGAGTTTGCATGTTTTCCCTGTGCTTACGTGGGTTTCCTCCTGGTACTCCAGTTTTCTCCAACATTCTAAGAACATGCACATTAGGATAGCTGGATGTTCCAAATTGCCCCTCCGTCTGAATATGAGTGTGAATGGTTGTCTGTGAGTGTGTGTTAGCACTGCGATGTTCAGGGTGTACCCCACCTTCGCCTGGTGCCGGCTGAGATAGGCACCAGCCTCACTGCAACCCTAATAAGACTAAACAGTTCAGCAAATGAGGGATGAGTGAGTGGTAGCCCCAAGCAAACGGTAGTGTTTGACAAATTCCTGTCCCTGAGCCCCATGTGCTTTTTGTTTATCTTGTCATGTGCCTTTGTATTGGTTCTATTCCGGTCTCCACCTCTGTTTTCTGGCTGGTTCTCTCCTCAGATGTGTGCACCTGTTCTGTGCTTAGCCTTTAATTACACTGTCTATTTATACCCTGCAGCCTCTGTCTCGTCACAAAGTTTTTCGAGTATTTTTGGATCGTTATGTAACACTTATTTCCACCAAGGCCTGTTTTCTTTGTCCGTCCTGTTGTTGTTTGTGTTGGACTTTGAGTATGGAATATCCTGGTTTGTTCCTGTGCGATGTCTATATTCCGACAGTGATTCACAGATTAGCAGGAACAAATATCACACCGGACACCTGCACTTCACTCAGCACACGTTAAACAGTGTACTTTTCCATTATTCTTTTCCCCTCCAAAAGTGGCACACCTACCTATAATAATTCCATCCTAGGTCACCTGTGTGGTCTGATTGGTTAATCTACTCCTAGGATATGTCTTTGACCTGAAACGTCACTTGATCTAATCTAGAGGTAGCTGTTAACCCTATCTGGCTAACGCTAGCCTGGCTTTTTACTGTTCATTTAAGACAGATGCAATAAATAGGAGCCAAATTTGGATTAAAGTATTTGATGGTAAACATATTTTTTTATTTTTAAGAATTAGTTTTTTTTCCTCCACCAAATGCAACTTTATCAGCTTGACTTGAGGAGAGGGTCTTCAGTCTGGTCTAATGCTGGTGTTCAGAGGAGAGCGCATTGTACCCGGTGTTAGCAAGCCAGAAGTACTGCTGATTTTACACTAACGTTAGTCTCTTCGTTTGAGAATTACCCCGTGGTGGGGTGCTGAATTACTGATCCCAAGGTCGGAGGTTCAAGCCCCACTATCGGCGGGTTGTCACTGCTGTCCTCCCAGTGCAGCTAACTGGGTTACCAAAGAGCAGCCATGTCTCTCACTGTCTGTGGTGAGAGGAATGTAAAAGAACCATTGCTGATTTTCATCAAGAGTAGCTGCATAGC
>JBCNYG010000001.1:71852969-71869703 GCA_039654305.1 Porochilus rendahli | reverse complement strand
TGTGTGTGTGTGTGTGTGTGTGTGTGTGTGTGTAAAATCCAGTTAATCAAATCTTATTCTTATTCAGACCTCTAGATTATATGGGGACACATAACAGTCACTAAGTCTCAACCAAAAAAATTTTGCCATGATGTGAACTGGCTTGTCTCTTATCAAAATAATAGTTTCCTGTTTATGCAGTGATATCTCCACATCGAGCCAAAAATTTTCTTGCTCCCAAAAATGAGATGTGGGCGATGACGACCCAGCATTTACATATACATCACAGAGACGAGGGAGAGAGAGAGAGAGACAGAGAGAGAGAAAGAGAGAGATTTTCCACTTAAGTGCAAATGTATTCAATACACTGCACATGTAGCCAAGGTACGTATAGCCTACATAGCAAACACCATGGTGAAATGATCACAGACTCATCTCTAAAGCATTTTAGAATTCAGAAAGCCACACCTCCTCATGGATTCTGAGAACATCAAACTATGTGTTGAGGAAATAGTAATTTCGTTTCAAAATGACCGTTTTTAGCCTCCTGCCCATTTTTATAGATATCAGTGTTATACAGTATCGTCTGATGAACTGAACAACTCCTAGTCTGAGACAAATGTCTGCTGCATGCATGCAGTGAACACACTGCTAAAATCTTCCTTTAATTGTTAGCTTCATTAGCTTTGTAGCTTAAAAAAAGCAAAAACCTCACAGCAAACATGTTTTGATTACAGACTGTACTAACATATAGACTGTTTAACTGTTGGATTTATGTTTGTCTATCTGTCTTTCCCATTTGTCCACTTATTTGTTTATTATCATTACTACTATTATCATTACATTTGTAGTTAATATAATTACAAAAAGTAAAATTATGTGGCCCCATGACCATGATGCACATACTCCCACATACTTTACACACACACATACACACACACGTATAAATAAATAAATATATATATGTGTGTGTATACATATATATATTCATTCATACATACATACATACACACACACACACACACATATATACACACATATACATATATATATTTTGTATTGTTTGAATAAGCAAACGTTTCACCCTCTTTAATACAGTGCCTACAGATGAAGGGAAAATGACACCAAATTGTCAGTCATATGTACAGTAGTCATGTCCTTATGAAATAATTGTACTAGTCTATAATTGTTATGATCTGGAGTAATTGTTTATATAAAAGAACCTCATGCCATATGTGAAGCATGGTTATGCAAATGCCATGGGCTTAGGGTTGCTCAGCTGCCTCAGGGATTGAGTAGCTTGCGATTATGGATTCAATTATGGATTCTGAATTATCTGGGGGTTTTACGGGCATTGTGAGGCCATCTGTCTTGACGGTGAACTTGAACCAGAGCTGGAAATTTCAACTGGGTAATGATTATAACCACAGTACTAAATACACCCCAAAAAAAGGGTTAAAAAATCAATTAGTCAAAGGTTAATTGGTCAAAGAAAATTAGTGGGTTAGCCACAGCCATATCTGAACTTACTAATGTAATGTAAGTAATGCTTTCTCCATAGAAAAATAGTAAATCTATTGATTAATTCTGATCTTCTTCATCCTTGAATAGGGTCATGGTAGGCTGAAGCCCATCCCAGCCGACTGTGGGTGAAGGCAGGGTACACCCAGAACAGCTCGCCAGACCTCACATTAACACCCAAGGGTAATTTGGAATAGACAGCTACCCTAATGTACATGTTTTTGGATTACGGGAGGAAACCAGAGTACCCGGAGGAAAGCCCAACAAGTGACGGGAGTACATCCACACAGAGCTCCACACAAAAATGCCCGAGCCAAGCCCAAGACTTGAACCCAGGACCTTCTTGTTGTGAGGTGAAGGTCCTAACCACTCCGCCACTGTGCTGCACATCTATTAATATTTTTGTTGAGTAAATGACTGAAAAGGTTAGTTTTCCTTGTGGTTTTGTTTATCAATTTAACCTGTAGAGTACATTTATAATTTCCGGGGACAGAAAGTGTTCTGAAGTCCTGAAGTGTTACAAGTTGTGTGCTGATGATCATCCGGGTGGTCCTCACTACCCTCAGTAGTGTTTATAATTTCTATATTAACAACTCAGACAAGGAATTGTATACCACTGATTCCACATAAACAGCTTCAAAAAACGCCATCTGATTCATTAACACATGCCATGGATGCACTACTGGCCTGGCTCATATACAGAAGGTGGTGTGTACGCGTATATTACTTATGAACATAAAAGACCCAGCTGTAATATATGGGCTGTAATTACAAAGTAATCATATCCCACAGAATAGCAGTCAAAAATGGTTTCTGGGAAACAGCAGGTCACACTGTGTGACCTAGAGAAGCAAGAGAAGAGCAGACTATGGAGAAATGAGGGATATTTTTGTTTCCCTTAATAAGCTTACGTCGGCAGGGCTTCATGCGCCGGTTTATATTGAACTGTGTAAACATAGGCGGGGAAGCCATTTAAGGAAGAACAGAAATAAAGAAAGTGCAAAGCGTTATGATGAAATTGAAATTAGCAAGAAGAGCATTAAAAGAAAGCATCGATTTTTGGTGCCCAGTGAAATTAAAAAGGATTCATAGATTGTAAATATGCACACAGCAGATTTAAACTAGAACTGAGGAAACTCATCTGAAGCCCATCTCAGCCGACAGAGAAAGGGGCCATCACAAGTCAACAAACACACAACCATTCAAATTCACATTTTTAACTAGGGGCAATTTGGAACAGCTAATTAGCCTAATGTGCATGTTTTTGGACTGTGGAATGGAACTGAAGTGCTCCATGACCTTCTTCTCCCTGCGATGGCCTGGCGAGCTGTCCAGGGTATACACTACCCTCGCCCAAAGTTGGGCTGAGATGGGCTGGATTAAGGGTTAAGCAGTTCAGAAAATGAATGTTTTAGGTCAAGGTTAAAACACTGACTCTAATTCAGACTGTGGGAGAAAGCTAAAGTGCCCGAAAGAAACCAATGCAAACATGGGGAGAACATGCAAACTCCACACAAAAACATAAGCCTCTGAGTCGGACCCAGCACCTTTTTGCTGCGAGGTGGATGTACTATCCACTATGCCAAATTAAAAAAAAAAATTTCCTTTTCAGTGTTGAGTGTTTTATTTGCCATTCATAAATAAATAAATAATTTTGTAAAATACAATTCACTTGCCGTCCATACTATTAGGAACATCTGCACATTCCTGTAGCTATCTAAATAGCTAATTCAGTTCATCACATCTAACATCAGAATGCAGAAAAAGTGTGATCTGTGTGACTTTGATTATGGCAAAAATATTGGTGCCAAATGGATTGGTTTGAGTATATCTGAAACTGTTGATCTTGAGCGATTTTCACACACACACACACACACACACACACACACACACACACACACACACACACACACACACAAACAACGCATTCTCGGGAGTCTACACAGAATAGTGCAAAAAGCAAAAACACTGAGTGAGCACGAGACCTGTAGGTGAAACTGATTGGCCAGATTGTTTGATAAATAAAGGAGAAAACATTTTTCATAAGTAATTATTTTTGAGAAAAAACTCAGCATGAACTAAACATTCCATGGTAAGGTGGTGGGCTATACGACCAGGAGACCATACTGGGCATCCAGTCAAGAACAGGAATCATATCTTATGGTTTCCCACTGGCCAGTGTTGATCACCCGGCCCTGTAAGAGTCTTCAGCTATGCTGTTTGGATCGGTCTATGCACCTCTGATAGCCTCAGATTCATGTTCTTGGGTAATCCCAGGACAACCCTGTGCATTTTTATAGATGTCAATGTTGTGCTGTTGTAGCCCATTCACCTCAGGATTTTTTGCAAATGATGAGATGTTTTTGTTCTGCAAACCATGGGTGTAAAATGAATATTTCTGTTGCTTTATCTTTACATACAATTATTAAGATTTGATATGTTGCGTCTTCTGAGATGCGTTACTGCTTATCCTGTTTCTAAACAGTGCACCTCTCTGACTTCTCCAAAGATTTCTCTTACCAACTATAAGTTTCAGCCTGCAGACACACCACACACAAGATCTTTTTTCTTCATTAGTTGATATTATTCTATAACCCTAAAACACCTAAAACACTAAAACTGCACATAAATGAAGTTATCTAAGCAGCAAATACAGATCATACGGCTGCTAAGATGACTGCATTTATGTGCAGCTGTACTAATGTTTTTTAAAGTGTACAGTGAGCGCATATATATATATATATACATACACACACACACACACACACATACACCCCCCCCCCGATAGTTACAGGTAAATAAATGTTCATGAAGCAAATACCGTAACCAGACACTTAATAGAACATGAACTCATTAAAATGATAATTAAAATAAAAAGACAGACGGCGTAAATGAAAAAGAAATCGGGTAGTGAAAAGAGAGGTGTCAAAAAGCAAACCCAGGCTCAGACGCCCATTAATAGGGACATACGGGGGCAGCAATTGCCTTCGGGGGCAGCCGTGGCCTATTGATTAGAGAAGTGGCTTTCGGACCGAAAGGTTGCGGGTTCAATTCCTGAACCAGCAGGAAAAATGTGTGGTGGTGGGGGAGTGAGCTGAACCTTCCCTTCCTCCACCTTCATGGCTGAAGTGCCCTTGAGCAAGGCAACCAATCCCACTGCTCTCTGGGCACCAGAGAAAACCCACGTTAGCAAGGGGAGAACATGCAAACTCCTAAATCTATGTCTTTTTCTTGATACACATCCCACAATACACAAGAACTTGGTGTTAAATTGGTTCACTGCCCATTGCTTATCCTATTCAGAGACCAAGAAGGTTAACGTCACTAAAAGGATTCATTCCAGTTTACTGCATGGGGTAATTACCACTGTTCCAGGCCTTCTGCTGGAGACCATAATGCTAATTGGCTAATCTTCAAACTCAATCACCAGTGGTACATTATTCCATCTTGATAATCAGAACTCAGCACAGCTGGCCATAGTAAGCACTGTGTCCTCTTGACCTCAGCAAACCATGACTCATCCAGCACTGCTCTTCGTAGTTCTTCATAGTGCATGAGGGTAGAACCCAAAAGCCCAGCAAGATACTGAATACATCTTATTGCATGCTGTCTTTGATGGGTTTTTGTTGGCAGGGTGAAGCTGGTGTCTGGTTCTCTTATGAAGGCCTTGCACAGATCTCATTTCCTTCTGAAGTGTGCTCTGCTGGAGGTTTTAGGGATGCCGAGTGATCCAGCAATGCTTAGTACTTCTGCCAACTTTTACAACGTTTACTGCTCCAATAAAGTGCACACACGTGCACAAACACTTTTAAACCTTCTGCTATGTCAATCACCAGCCACAGGTGTCAAATAACTTCACATTTCTCCAATTCGCTTAAAGCCATGACACTGGTTGTTTACAAGATCGGCATTTAATTACCAACTAAAAAAAAAGGCATGACAGCATCAACAGGAATCTGGTCTTGCACGGCATTGATGTAAATTATTCCTATTATTGTTTTATTGTACACTTGTACCAGAAACTGAGAGGAAAATCGTGCCAATTAAGTATTTTTAAGATCCAATCACCAATGCGCCAGTTTCTCAAACTGATGGCAGACAGCAGAGAAAACAGAGCAATTTGGGGGAAAATGTGAAGCTAGTTTCTAGTTGCCTAGCACCTGGGTCAGACAGCAGCTCTCCAACCCCTCCTCCTCCCGACTCACTCACAGCCTGCTGTCGTCACTCCATCCTTTCGTCTCTGTGACCAGTGTCCCTAGATACAGCACTAGAGAAGAAGCCATGCTGCTGTTCCCACCTGCCAAAACAACCTTTCATCCCCATGATGCAAGGTCACAGAACCTCTTTGCTCATCCCCTCCCTTTTCCTCGCCACCCCTTAATCATAGCATCATGAAAAGCAAAAAAAGGTATTGACCTTTTCTTCAGATATGTTTGTCAATTTTTTTGTTATTCAGTCATTACATAAACCACTCGGCTGCAAAAAAAGAGCATATAGGCAGTGTGTTTCACCCTTTCCGTCTCTAAAGTCATTTCAATTAACTGCCAACACACACAAACATACACACTCGCACATCGTCCTGAGTTTGAGTCCCAGGCTCGGGCATCTCGATGTGGAGTTTACATGTTCTCTATGTGATGCACTCAGATGCAGATGCATAGCTGGTAATGCCAATAATTCCATTTCAAGTTTGATATAACATTGGCAAATTTTATACAAGTGTGTCCACGTATCGTGGAGCAGCTGGACTTCAATTATTTCGGTTGTGATGTCATAATTCTGCTTCCGACTCAAAAAACCAATAATCAGACTACGTCAGATTCTAGCTGCTGCCCCCAAGAACAAATTGTCTACGTTTCATGTGATTCTGATCACTAATAATGGAGGAGTAGGACTTTTAGAGCCAACTGTCCACAACACCACTACCACCACCACCAACAACAACGACAAAAAGACCACTAACAACAAAACCAAGAACACCAACATACCTACCAAAACATTAAGGTTATATAATGGCATTTGAGAACCAGGAGCCTTATTACATGTCTTTGACAGGTGATGTTGACAGCATTTACAACGTTATGAGTTTACTTCAATTCATTTCCAACAGGCGAATGTATCACAAAGCATCTTCAGAAATCCAGATGTTGCTTTAAGTCCCTAATGAGCAGGCCAGAGGCAAAAGTGGTAAGGAAGAACTCCCTGAGATGACATGAGTAAGAACCATCGGGAGGAACTTTACTTTAAAGGAACCGATCCTTCAGGGCGTGCATGTGCCCGTGTGGAACGACAGCAGACCGAATCTATTGACTGTATATCTATTTCCCCACGGAACATTCAAAAACCTGTCAAAGCGTGGCGTTCAGTGCTTCAAAAAAACACACTTAGCAGGTGGGTCATCAATTAAAACACCATCTATAGGCAAGACTGACTGTTCTAACAGCTGTGTTCATTGAAGTGCCTCTTTATTTATATACCATGACCTCTATAGGCAGAAAGTATAGGCACCCAAAGCAGTATCACTGAACCACTTAATTCTACTAGAGTCACAGGGAGGCTGTAGCCAACCTCAGCCGACTCTGAAGGAAGGAAGGATACACCTGAACAGGTATACACTAATTTATAGTAGGGTCATCACATGCACAACCATTTACATTCCCACTCACACCTAGAGGCCATTTTAAACAACCAGTAACCAGTTATGTGCACGTCTTTCAACTGTGGAAAGAAACTGGAGTCCCCAGAAGTGTCGATCCACATAACTCTTGTGGAAAAGTATTTTTATACAGTAAAAACTTCATAAAGAACAGAATGTTGCAAGTTTAAATCCCAGGATTGCCAAAAAGCCACTATCACCTTCTTAATGACCCTTCACCCCAAAAAATTCAGCTTTGTCTCATTTGCAAGAATTTTAGCCAATATGCTCTAGCAAATAGCACAAAAAAAGCAAACATTTATCATTGGGGGTGTCACGGTGGTGTAGTGGTTACCACAATCACTGCACAGCAAGAAGGTCCTGGGTAAGAGTACCATCATTGAGCGTTCCTATGTGGAGTTTGCATGTTCTCCCTGTGCTTGGGGATTCCTCTGGGTACTCCAGTTTCCGCCAACAGCCCAAAGACATGCACATTAGGCTGACTGGCTTTCCCAAATTGCCCTGGTTGTTAGTGTGAATGTGTGTGTGTGTGTGTGTGTGTGTGTGTGTGTGTGTGTGTGTGTGTGTGTGTGTGTGTGTGTGTGTGTGTGTGTGTTGGTGCTGCAAAGGCCTAGAGAACTGTTCAGGGTGTACCCTACCTTCACCCAGTGTTGATTGAGATATGATTCAGCCTCCCCATGACCCTAGGAGGAGTAAACAGTTCGGCAAGTGAGTGAGTGAGTGAGTGAGTGAGTGAGTGAGTGAGTGAGTGAGTGAGTGAGTGAATCATTTAGAACGTGCAAAGTTTTAAGATAAATGAAAGATGTTGAAATTAGATGTTTCCTGAAACCTGACTGAAAGGGGTCATCTTGGAAGTTTTAGTCAATGACACCGTCGTAATGCTGGTCACATGACAACTGGCTATTTTTGTCCAGAGCAGAACATAGTGAAGGAACTTTAAAGGGTTAGGATTGACTACAAAAATTATAAGAACGAAGGGGTGGGGGTATGGGCGTATGAGAAAGTCTGCAAGAACAATAATTACTTCGCTGCTTTAGACTCTAAAGTACATTTTACAAATGCTCAAATTCAATCTTCAGCTATTAATATTCTACATAATATTAAGGCTTAAAACACGATAAAGATGGGAAGCGAAGCCAAGCAAGCAACAGGAACTATTTCAGTGGATAAGAGAACACAGCTTTATGGTACAGAATTACACAGCGCTTAATGAAAAGAAAAATCCAATCAGCCTTTCTAGCTGGTTCCAATTCCTACGTCAACACATGGACGAGTAAATCCCATTTGTGCAGATTATCAGTTTGAGTGTTAAGAATACCTGTTCAGATGCTGAGCATGCGGTGTTTACACTGTGTTCTACATTGGTAAACAGGTTTCCATAAGCTGGACCAAAAGTTTTGACAAATGATTTCTTGTCCAGAATTGATACCCACAGGAAGCGTGCTCCTGAACCTAACCCGGGAAGAAGGTTGACGTGTTCATGATGCAAGCAAATTGCTTTACACTTGCAGTAAATACTGCATGAATAAGCTCCATCACGACCATGTCATAGAACCAGCAATGCTTAGGATGTGCTTTACCCAGGAGTTGCAAGAGAAGAAAAGTATGCAAAGGGTATTAGACGAGAGTGTCGGGGTAGGGTGGGGTTGTAAACACTCGCTGACAGGTACATACTCGTGTACATGCTCTGGAAAGATGGTGGCATGCACACAGATATGACTAATCGCACTGAATTCACACGCAAGCTAAAGTGTGAGGATATGATACAGACAAAAAGAAAAGAAAGTGGAAAGGCACAAGTCCCGAAAATGACCCCAATGCTAAGAATTTGCCCAATTAATGCTTGAGGCAGAGGCAAATTTGTGTATTTGTTGTAATTTTTTTCTTATTCATTGGGAAGACACTTATCTGGAATAGAGTGAAAGTACAGACAGCAACCTAAGGTCCAGAGTGATAAACTTTAACCTCTGATAAAACAGAGGTTCATTTCTAACCCACTATCAACGAGATGCACAACAACAGCTGAAAGACGATGAAAGAAGGTAAAGATAAGAGCATGTGAGCATTAACAGGTCAGCAACGCTAATAAACATGAGCCTTGTACATGATGGAGTACTCTACAGCGTCAAGCTGTACCTCAGTGTTGTTCTGATGGTTTATCATGACCACGTTATTCCCATCAGTGTCTTCACCGCCTGTTCCCAATCCTCCTCCTCCTCCTGCTCCTCCTCGGACAGCATTCCCTCCACCTCCATTTCCGCCACCGTCATCACCAGGGCTATCCAAGTTCTCCTGCATCTCATCCAGGGCAATGGTGAACTGCGCAAGGGTCCGAACTATCTGCAGCATCCCAGGGAGCCGCTCCCTGGGTCCCTGTTTCACCAATCACCAGGCTTTTTTCTGTTGTGCTTTTCTTTTTTTTTAAGACGAGGTGCCAAAACTAACAATCCAACGATGGTATTTCAATGTTCTGGTTCTGGCTTGCTTCCTCAGCCTCCAGCTGATCTAAAGGAAGGAGTGTGTGCTGCCTTTCGGAGCTTCATCTGTAGGTAATCAGTGGTCTTGTTTCTTCACACAGGTAGAACAAGTGTCAGAACGAGAGAGAGAAAGCAAGAGAGAGGGGGAGAGAGAGGAGAAGAAGGAGGGAGAGATGCAGCCTTCCTCTTCTCTCCTCAGCCATTAATACGAGACAGCAGATCAGCAGCGGCGGCTCTGAGCAGCTGAACTCTGATTACACTACAGGCTCGACCAATGGATGCCAGATAAGGCGATTCTGTCTATGTTTTTCCAGCAACCTGATGATAATCTATGCTAAAGGGAGGCTACATTGGAGAAGTGATTCATAAGCGACACCCACACATACACATACTACTTGAGCAAAACACACCGCAGTGACTCAGCAGCACATACATTGCAATCAATGCAATATACAAAGGCTATTAATAAAGCACATTTATCATGCAGAGTTATAGGAACCTCGACTGGCTAACAAATTACACATGGTTATCAGAGCAAATAATTCGTTTTTTTTTCTGGAATAAACACAATTAAAAAAATATTAATCTGCTGTTAGTTTGACTGGTTGCCCCAACAATCAGAGAAGCTCCCAGTAAGTAGACTACTGTTGCTGGTGCTAGTCCTCAATCCTGCGCTTACTATACTACTAGGGTCACGGGGAGGGTGGGGTCTATCTCGGCTGGTTTTGAGTGATACCTCACTAATCCATTGCACGGCCAACACATACACAACCATTCACACCCCCACTCACAACTTGGGGCAATTTGAGACGTAGGGGCAACTTGCTTCTATTCACGTGGGGAGGAAGTGCAAGGTTTTTTTTTTCAGAATTTTTTCATTCAGAAAACCAGAGCTAAATATATATATATATTATTATTTATTTATTTTTTTCATGAATAAATATTTTCAATTCATTTTTAATAAATTTCTTTATTTTATTTTTTTGCATTTCTTTCTTTCATGAAAAGAAAAATTCAATTACATTCAGACAAAAAACAAGCAGATTTTTCAAATCTATTTATTTACTTTTTGCTCAAATGAATGCAAAATGCTAAAAAAGGAACTTTATTTATCCCTTGCTTTAAAATACAGAGAACAAGAGTCATCAGGAGACAATATATCCCCCAGACTTCACATTTCAGCCAGAATGAATCACAAAAATCCAAAAATATTAAAAAGCACAACTACACTGCCTAGTACAAGTAACTGCCAATTCAGATAGAGAGATCTCAGTTAGTGTCTGAGTTCTGACCCAAAATTAAAATGATTACAGATAGATGGATACATGGATGGATGTAGGGACAGAATACTGCTGACTACACTACATTCTCAAGTCTTGTATACCGGGAGGGTATAATAAAGAAGTCGTAAAAGGCTTTCAAGTTCTGGCCAGGAACTAAATAAATCGATTGATGGATAGATCACTTTATTAATCCCCTGAGGGAAATTTGGTTGTCATAGCAGCATATATATATACATACACATACATATACACACAGGGGAAAATACATATTTATACAAATATAAAAATAAAAATAAAGAACTCAAAAACATTGAAGACAGTGAGGTAGTGTTAGTGGCAGGGTGCTTAATTTCTAGATGATAACAGAAGCCAAGTACCAATAAATCAATCAATAGATTATAATTAGTAAACTAAATGACCACCATCTGTAGTTTAACATGTTAAATACAGGTTGCCATGGAAACAAAATTGAAACCTGCAGAAATCCCAAAAGGCACAATTACATCACCTGATTAAAATAACTTTCAAGTCTGATAAAGAAACCTGAACCGGGTCTGAACTGAGTTCTGGCCAGGAAGCAAACACCACCTATATTTTTACATGGTAAACAGGTTGGCATGGAAACACGAAGATATACATTGTAGAAATCTCAAAATTTTAAAAAGCACAACTACAGTGCCTAGTAGAAGTAACTATCAAGTTAAATAATGACATTTCAAATAGTTTCAGAGTTCTGGACTGGAATTGAAATGATCACGGAGCGACGGACATACTGACATCTATAATATATATATATTATATGCTGGGGTGATGAAAAAAGGAAGCACTGAGGTACTTTAGTTACATTAAGGAGTGTTGTACAAGAGACAGAGCCAGCATATTAGTTTGCTTCTGTGTTCTCATGACAACATTTTTTTTTCAACAAATTACGCAGACCAATTAATTTGGAAGTTGTAGTAAGAGTAAAATAGCATGACTTCAAACAGGGGTGGGTGATATGGTAAAAATATTTTATTATGGTACAAATAACCTTCTATCATAGTAATGGTATACGCAGTAGAGTGCAGTGAAGATTATACACCACCACTTTTGTCTAAAGGGGCTCCTAATAAAACGTAGTAAAAAATTACTTCTCTATACTTTTTTGGTAAAAATGTATTGAACAATGCTATTGTATACAATGAGAACCAAAAAAATTATTCTGACAAGTATATATATTGTAAACAAAAACATTGAATATACCAATTTTTCAGAAAAATTGTTTCTTTTTACCTTTTGCATAGCATAAATGAACTTCAGACCATATGGCTGGTTTAGTGAGTGAAGAAATAAAAAAATTATGTGAACACTGTGCCTTACATGTTAAATGCTGTAATCAAAGGAAAGTGTGGCCACAATAAATATTGAATTTTTGTTCTCAAATAAGAGACCTTCTTTTTGTTATTACAATATATTGTTATTTGTTTACTTATTCTCAACAACATGATCCAATATTACATAAAATAAATACTGGAATAGTACTTGGTTCCTGATTTATCTTCATTTTGTTAAGTGTATAATCATCACTGCATCACTATTTTTTTATATCTTCAATAGCTAAACCATTGCATATGGTTAAAGTTCATTCATGCTATGCAAAAGTAAAAATAAAAATTGCAACACTTTAAATTTTTTCAGAAAAATTGGTATTTTCAGTGTTTTTGTTTATTAGCCATACTTTTACCTCAATATACTTGTCGGAATAATATTTTTGGTTCCCATTGCCTACATTGCTCACTACAAATTTGCCAAAAAATTATAGGGAAGCATTTTTTTACTTCTATTTATTAGGAGCCCTTTTAGACAAAGGTGGTGGTGTATAATCGTCACTGCACACTACTGTACTACCATATTATTTTTTCCCCATTAATTACATTAATGGCTTAAATGACCATACTGTGCTTTCATCACCAATCATAAAAGTTATGCTTATTTGTTCTAGTTTAATTTCAGAGAGCTTTTTGAATAAACTTGTGTGTAAATCCATCTGGTCATCTAGATTCAAGTTCCTTTTCAAGTTTGAGGGTGCTGACCATCTCTCTGAAGCCTGGTTTTTCAATCAGAACCATGTCCTTACATATATATGTTGTTATGGCGTGTGTAATTTATTCCCATTGTTTAAATTTCTGGTCATCAAGATTCCCTCTGGCAAAAGACTGTTTATGGTATTTAATTAATTTTAATGCTCTATGTAAATCCTCACCCATAAAAGTTTTTTTTTCCCCCTAACCCCACACAAGCACTTTTTTGCTGGAGATTACCCATATATTGTGTAAATAATTGGTTGTATACAACCCATTGATTTGATCACCACGCTGCTTATACACACTTACTCGAAACAGCGCACTTGCTGTAGTGCCCTGTACGTAACGGTGGTGTAACCATGCAGATTCAGGAATTATTTTATATAAATACAAACATTACGCAAGAATCAAAATAAAAAAAAATAAGCAAAATCTCCACTGGTGGACAATTTATACCATCAGGATAGTATATACTCTCATATTGTCATACTGTAAGCTTTGATAAAAATCATGGGGGCAGGACAAGTGACATCAAGCTAATCACAAGAGTGAAGCAACAATGCAGACATAAGATTAGCCATGCCCACTTTACACTGAAAGGTGATTAGCATTATAGGCACATGAATAAAGACATGCTCTAAAAATGGATAATGAAAACACAATTTTACCTTAACATCATAGTGAGGTATGGAACAGTGTCTCATCAATGTGCTTTGGTCGGAATACATTTTTCACTTCATCATCAATTCCTACTTGGAATATTCACACTAACAACGGCCAAGGGCTGCTCTGAAACCCTACCCTGCCCAACCTGTGTGTGTGTGTGTGTGTGTGTGTGTGTGTGTGTGTGTATGTATGCTAGATCAGAAAGCCTTTTCTGAAAGGTCATGATGAGCTGCAAATATACCTTTCATCCCCGTTGCTATAGCGGCAGCAGGCTCAGAAGCAAAGCATGTTGTGAAGGATTTGAATGATGCACTTTATTTGTCAATGCTCCAAGAGCAAAGCTAAAACACGTCAATAAAGGCCTGTTCTGCATTCTGTTTGCTTGAGTAAAAAGACCCTGAAGTAACAGATCCTATTTGACCTTTCTGCCACTGCATCCTACTGAGTGAATAAAATTTTGCATCAAACTGACTCTGAAACTGACTCCTTTGATTTTTAGTTTAAACTTTATGGCTCCCATAAAACACTGGCACTCATGGTGTTTTCCCATCTAATACCAAGGATCCGGTACAAACCCTGGATTCACGATGACCCTCAGCAGGATAACGCAATTACAGGAGATAAATACCTGAACAAACTTAATAATTCAAAGTGCTTTATACATGTCCACTGCCCGGTCAAAAAAAAAAAAAATTGCATGCTGTAATATTTTTTTAGCCTTGCTTACCCTGCATAATCTGCAAGGCATTGTTGCTTCAGTTGGCCAGGTTGAAGCTCAGCAACATTATGTGGCAATAAAATGAACTTTTACTAAATAACTAAGTTATCACATGAATGGACTTTTTCATCCCTGATGGCTCTCCAATAATCGAAGAGTGCCTCAGGGAGCATGAGGAACCATTTTCATACATGTATTGGCACCACAGAGTCCTGACCTTAACCCTACTGAAGGTCTTCGGGATGTGCTGAAGAGGACTTTATGGACTGTTTCGATTTTCCTGTCATCAATTGTAGACGCAACTCTGGATGAAAATTAAAATTGTGATGTTGGTTATGTTTGTCAAAACAATGCCATGGTGATTATGCACGTGTGCTGTAGTCAAGGATTGAGGCTTAAGGATTTTTGGTTGGCCAGGCAGTGTTCATGCTAATGTCCTCCTTTGGCTTTTTTTTTTTTTTTTAAACACAACCAGTTTAAAGCAGATCACTCCACCCAAAAACTAGTGCAGTGGTGCCATGATGTTCTCTGTGATTTTCATGGATTTCAGTTGTGGATTTAATCTGCAGTGGTGAAAGCTACACATTGTAGCCAAATTATAGCTATTTTGTTCCTTCTGAGAATTTAAAAGGGCAAAAAGGTATCTAAATGTGATAAGAGGATTAATAAAAGGATTATAAACTTAGAGCCTTAAGCATTCCTCGGTCTTCCTTGCTTGCACTCATATCATCTCTATAAAATTTTGTTTTGGTCCGTCTCGTTCCAATAAGCTTTCCGAATCATGAGCTGTGAGTTTACGCTGGAATGTTATTTCTCTTTTTAAATAAGCACCAGAAGAAATGTTGGCACAAGACAGATAAAAGCATGTGGCAAAGCACCTTAAGGGTCCTCCCTACAAACCATGGATTCCATATGGAACCTCCGTGATGTAAAACACTTAATGCAGTCAGAGAAGTGATGCAGATGAAGGAGAAACAGAACAGTTGGCTTTGAAGTTTCCTAAAGAATTTCTCTTTTTTTTTGCCTCTCATCGTCCCAACAAGTACCATGTGCCAGCCTAATCTAATTTATAAAAATTTTTTATTGTTAAATACCGTAGGTGCAAATAATAATAAAAAAGAAAACCTTTGGTTAGAAGCAACATTGTTAATTTTCTATAACAGGTTGACCCATAGTGCTGTAGCCCTTACAAATTAACAACAAACCATCATAACTTCTGGCAAACAATGCCTGTGACTTAGGATTACTTGCTAGCTTTCCAGCTAAATCATAACGAGCTGATTCTCATGAATTATTGCTACATTATGTAATTACAGGGGGTAGAGTAGCTCACAATACCACTCACATTGAATATTACATACATGATAACTACGCAACATATGGCAGCATGAAACTAACTGAACTTCATTCCAGTGGGCTCTCTCCAAACATCTCACGGTCTGATTTCGTTTCTCTCGTCTTCCGCTAGCATGAATGGAACAATGTTTTCCAGGCAGAGTCCTGCGGGAGCAATAAATTATGAGGAGGTCATAACCTGGGAAATGTTCCTTGGAGGGCACAGTGCACCCAGCTGTCTGCCCAAGATTTAGGACGCCAGAAAGCACAAAAATAATATCAAGACTGAAAGATCGCTTCAAATATTTATGTTCTTTATATCTGTGATTTAAATGTTTTGTTTTGAGATTTTTTCTTTTGTGTTTTTAACATTTATGATCTACAGTAAGTGCTGATGCCATGAAATGCCCAAGAACTTAATCAATTAACCAATAAATAAATAAATAAATACGCCATGGTGTATTTTTCTCCTTGGTCATATCGTTTCATCTCCTACTTCCTGTCCCTCCCTGCCGATTTAAAACATTCACAGTAAAAAAAACTCAAGACGGACACAGAACAAGAGACAATCCCTCTGAAAAGCATAAGCATTCAGCATCCACACCTGTACATTCATAATGTTATCCTTTCAACCAATCACGTGGCAGCAGTGCAACGGATAGAATCATTCATATATAGGAGATGATATATCTCTCCGTCCTCCACATGTCAGAAAATATGAATTACATGAATCCCAAAATATGAAAATGCACCACTGCACTGCCTAGTAGATGTGACTGCTAAGTTCGATTAAGTACTTTTGAAACAGTTTCCAAGTTCTGGACCGGAATTGAAATGATGAATGGATACATGGATGGACGGAAATACTGAGAAAAGAAAAAAGCTGCTGCAAATAGTTTTTGAGTTCCATCCGAGAAATAAACACCATCAATATCTTTATAGGTCAAACTGGTTGCCATGGAAACATTCATTCATTCATTTTCTGAACCGCTTATTCCTAATTAGGGTCGCGGGGAGGCTGGCGCCCATCTCAGCC
>JBCNYG010000001.1:71776171-71787818 GCA_039654305.1 Porochilus rendahli | reverse complement strand
ATATATATATATATATACACACACATATATATACACATATATATACACACACACACACACACATATATATATATATACACACACACACACACACATATATATATATATACATACACACACACACACACACATATATATATATACACACACACACATATATGGTCAGAGAACCAGTCAGTATGTGGTGTGACCACTTTTTGCATCACGCAGTGCAACACATCTCCTTCCATGAAGAGAACACCTCTCCAACATGCCAGATGCCAATGAATGTGAGCATTTGCCCACAAAAACCAGTTTTGACGACGAACACCCCAATGTGGATGACGAGCATGCAGATGAGCTTCCCTAAGATGGTTTCTGACAGTTTTTGCAGAAATTCTTTGGTTATGCAAAGCAATTGTTGCAGCACCTGTCTTTGTGGCTGGTCTCACACATTCTTGGAAGTGAAGAAGTTGGATGTGAAGGTCCTGGGCTGGTGTGGTTACACATGGTCTGTGGTTGTCAGGCTGGTTGAATGTACTGTCAAATTCTATGAAACACCTCTAGAAAAGGCTTATGGTAGAGAAACGAACATTCAGTTCATGGGCAACAGCTCTGGTGGACATTCCTGCAGTCAACATCCCAACAACCCTCCCTCATAACTTGCAACATCTGTGGCATTGTGATGTAATTAAACTGTACATTTTATAGTGGCCTTTTATTGAAGCCAGCCTAATTGTGCCATACCTGTGAGGTGGATGAATTATCTCATCAAAGGAGAAGTGCACACTAACACAGATTTAGACAGATTTCTGGACAATATTTGAGAGAAATAGGCCTTTTATGTACACAGAAAACGTACACAAAAAGCTCATGAAAACTGTAGACAAGAGCAAAAGTGTGACGTTTATATTTTTGTGTTGAGTACATACACACACATTTTATATATATATATATATATATATATGTATATATACACATACACACACACATATACATATATATCTCCTCTTAAAAAGTTAGGTCTTTTTTTCCATGGTTGTATAGGTATCAACTTGATATCTCTCCATTCTCTTTTCTAAACAAAAATTAACACACCCTTTCATCCCTCTCTATCATTCTAACTCAATGCTCCATCCTCCCTAAAGTAGGTACAGTGCTCATGGCATAAAGGATGATCTTTACCAAGTTCTTTCTTCGGTGGGTGAGTTCATGGTACGTTTCAATTCATCTACTCCACCACAGTGTCCTTGTATGTTTGGGTATTCCCACTGTCTGCTTGCGTCACACACACATGCCTCACAGAAATGCTTAGCCAGCAGGTTTTTGCACCTTTTTTTCCCTCTTTACAGTCACACATACTGTCCTATACACACAGTCTTAACCATAAAAACAGGGCACTTTTGTCCAACACACCCAAACCATTAAACTGTGTGGTTCCACTAATAACTATCTTCACTTAACACAACTGGTATGAACATGAGGATTCGACAATGATTCCACCAAATCAACTGTTTTGTGCCAAGTAACATGGCATACTAAAGGGTGGGTTTTTGTACCTAGATTTGCGCAACACTATTTTTTTAATGGTTATCCTGGAAACTGTCACTTTCTCACAGCAAAAAATTTGCTATACAATTAAGATTTAAAATCGTACATTCAGACAGAAACTCTTTATGATCCTGTTTTGGGAAGAAAATACAATGAAAGGGTGGAATTAATAATATTGGTTTGAATATATTTAAAAATAAAAGTATTTTATTTCTAACTTAATTTATCCTAAATTTAATTCAGTTTTACTCTATTGAAGTTTAGTTGGTCTGGTTTGAACTTTTTAATCACACCAAGAAAGAAACAAGGTCAAAGTAAAATTGACAAACTGGTTTTGAGCTTATTTGGCTTGGTACAGCTCTTAGAATCGTAGAGTGCTGAACTAAAAGCCTTTTCTTAATTATAATCCGTACCTTCTCAAATGAAGTATTTATTACTTATATTTAAATTAATTAAATTAAATGGGGTGGCACTGTGGCATAGTGGTTAGCACACTTGCCTCAAAACAAGAAGGACCTGGGTTTGATTCCCGGGCTCAGCGAGGGTGTTTCTGTGTGGAGTTTGCATGTTCTCCTAGCGCTTGCATAGGTTTCCTCTGGGTAATCCGTTTTTCTTCCGCAGTCCAAAGACATGCACATTAGGCTATCTGGTTGTTCCAAATTGCCATTAGGTGAGAGTGTGAATGGTTGTGTGTGTTGGCCCTGTGATGGTCTGGTGAGCAGTTGAGGGTATGACCCGCCTTCCTTCAGTGTCGGCTGAGATGGGCTCCATGACCCTAATTCAATTATTTAGTTTGGACAAAAAGTGAGAAACTGAGAGAATTAATAATTTGTGCAGCGCACATAAAATATCTATTCTCCAATGCATCCAGTGTAGTAATGACATCCTGATGAATTAATACTTCTTAATTTATTTTATCCCTTAATTGGGGATATTCAATACGGACTAAAAACAAAATAAATCAGGATAATTCTTGGGCATTTTCTTATAGACTATCAAATTTAACCAGGCATTAATTTGTTTGTTTATGATTATTATTATAATGATTATAAAAATTATCATAATAATAATAATAATAATAATAATAATTATTATTATTATTATAAGCATACTACTTGTATGACTTTCTGGGTGTGCCTCTTTCACCACAGACAGACCTCATTTACTCATTTGCCAAACTGCTTAATCCTACTAGGATTTCAGTCGACACTGGGTGAAGATGGGGTACACCCTGAACAGCTCAGCAGCCCATCACAGGGCCAACAGACACACAACCATTCACATTCATACTTACAGCTGGGGCACGTTTGAAACAGCCAGTTTGCCTAAGGTGCATTTGGACTGTTGAAAGAAAGCGGAGTACCCAGAGGAAACCCACGCAAGCACGGAAAGAACATGCAAACGCTATACAGAAACGCCCTAGCTGACGCTCAGACCTTTTTGCTGTGAAGGAGACATGCTATCCACTACTCCTCCGTGCTGCCCCCAGAGAGATCACTGTTACAGAAACAGTATTCAGACCTGGTCTTTGGTGGAGACAAACCAATTTCATGATAGTAATTGGATATATCTGTGCAACCCATAAAACAAAAATTTTATTTATTTTTTTTTAAAGGTCATGAAACAGGATTCCTGAAGCTACTATACAGGTACAGGTGGTGTGTGTGCTGTATTTCCACTTACCTTTACTCATTCGCCAGACACACGTCTAGACGGTCAGGTGCTAATGCTTCATTTTTATTGATCCTCTATGGCACAGGTGTCAAACTCAAGGCCCACACGCCAAATCCCGCCTGCCAACTCATTTCATGTGGCCCACAAGAGCATTCAAAGAATAAGATTATACAGTCTTTGCATCAACCATTACCATGAAACCTAATTTATCATCCTTCCACTAGGTGGCAGCAGCCTGTTTCAAGTAAACAGCTAGTAATTCGTAACTCAAGAAGGATTGCAAGCAAATAAAGGGAAAGATGACATGCCTAAAAGAATCATTTTGCCATACAGATTTCATGGTTGCCCTTTTAGAATAGATGCTTTAGTGATTGTTTGCCCCTGGATCACCTTTAAATTTACTTATAAAATACTTTAATTTACTAAAATTTACTTATTTAAATACTAATATTTAACACAGCCCTGCTCTAAGGTGCCTTTTTTGCAACTAGATAGTGCTTCAGTCTACTTCAAGTTAAGTGTGCATATGTGCTGAGACAGAGAGAGACTACTGTGGATAATGACACAGATTCAACCAAGTTATCCAAGCTGAAGTCAAGGCCAGCCAGGCATTTTAACCCTTATCTGGGTCACTTCATTCATATCTATGACACTCCATTTAACCGTAAATAGGAAGCATTTAAATTTTATGTCCCAGGAATGTTGGCTAACCAGCACAGTATCAATTAAATAGCAATGACACCAAAAAAAACTAGAGAAAGTACACAACCATAAAAGGTGCTACAAGAGAATACAGCCTACCACTGCCCTATAAAAAAGTGGATTCATTATACACATCCAGAGAACAAGCTAATCTCTAAAAATGTTGAACACTTTGTTATAAATCACAATCGTACCCAAGTACGAGTACAAGTAATATACCCAAGTGTGGTACTCTCCTAAATCTAGAATATATTGAGGCCACTGCACAGGCACAGCAGCAAGGCAGCCATTAGAAATGTTATAACAAACTGTTCCCCAAGCTAAACTCTTATCCAAATACACAAGGAGGTAAAATGATCTGTCCAAAACATGCCAGGAAAGAATGAGCATGACTTTTCTAACAGCGAGAGGGGGGTGGGGGATACAGTATGCACTTGCGCTGAAAAAAAGTGAGGCGAATGAGGCAGATCACAAACACATATACAGCACACACACACACACACACACACAAAGGCTGATATTTATACCAAGCATATGTTTGAGGGGTGGAAAAGAAGAAACGCAATTCCTCACAAACAAACTATCTTGCCCACTGTAATCATTTAATCTTGCACAATCACAGACAAAATGAGATCCCGTGCCAGAAAGGCACTTCGTTGGAACTTGAGGCAATATGTTTCACTAAATGAGACAATCAGGCATGGACACGACTTCTGATACACTGAACACATGCATACACTGCCCCATCATCTAGCTCTAACTTTCCTATTCGAAGATCAGGCCATCCAAATTTTGGTCCAATATACTTCAACACTCTATTCACACACTGCTTTTATAACTGGGGTCAAAAAGGTTTTATATAACGTGCACGATTTCTGGTGGATTAAAACATTTTAGTCTTTGGCGTACAAAAAGACAGCATTTCCATTTGCAAGAGCACTTCATGCAACACCACCACCCCATACATTTAGTATCTACATATTAAGTCACATACCAGCATCATATACATCTAAAACACAAATAAGCAAAAATATATGTCACTTACCACTCGTGGTTTGGTTTTAAGCGGAACCTGGGTCAGCTCATCACTGGACTTCCTCTGCAGGATAGGGTCAGTGGTGGCTGTTGCAGAAACAGAACTGGAACGTTCCACAACTGCTCCATCAGCTTGGCCATCTGACCCGTCAAGTGGATTCAAGGCTAGGAAGTACTGTTCCGTGACATCCTCCAACGATGGAGTTCCCTCTCCTTGTCGGTGTCTTGAGAGTTGCTGGGGTTCAGGGCTCTTGAAAGAGCTACGTTGCTGACTCAATGGTGTAATGGGTACAAATGTTGCAGGCTCACTGGCATGGCGTACATGTTTGGGCCTTATTTTAGGTACAGGACGCTGAGGCAAGACAGACTTGGAACGAGCCAGACCTTCTTCAATGGGTTGATCTTCTTGCTGCTCATCTAACTGGTCGCTATCATCACAAGACCGTTGATGTGTAATTCGGTTTGTGCGTTTCTTGTAACCGCGACTTTTGCAAAGAGATAAAACTTGGGCAAGCTTTGGGTCAAATGACAATTTTGACTCCTCATTGCCTACTTTATTTACTCCGTTGCGGTCAAGGTGGCATGGCAAAACATGCTCTGATTGGGATCGAGAGCCCCTGTTGGAATACAGTGGATGTTGCTTACTGCTCATCTCCCACAGCTCATCTCTTTGATCTGACAAGATCGGCTCACTGCTGGAAGGAGGAATGGGCTGCTCTGACTCATTAACAAGTTCATTAGATTGTTTCTGGACTTCAAGGGCTGGTGAAGGCAGTTCTCCCCTTCTGCTGGGGTCGCTAAAGCTCTTCTTTTTCACTGCTTTCCCATTTGCCTTCTCATCAATAAGCTTGTCCATTGCACCTGGTTCATGTACTATGCTCTGTATCACGGTGCTGTAATCCCGTAGAGAGTCACTACACAAAGACAGGTCACTAGCTGCACTGCCAGTACACTCTGACAGGTCAGCTGCAGAGGAGTCTGCACTTACACCCATCTTTGAGTTTAGAGAGAGTGGGCCAAGTAGGTTGCTGTCCACGGAAAAGCTGTTACTGCCATCCTCTGCCATAGACCGACATCGATGTGGCATTGGATCACTCAGAGATCGGTAAGCAGACTCACCATTTGACTCCCCGTTACTGCCATTGCTGGAGTCAGAGCCATTGTTCCCAGTTGAGAATATCCTTCGTCTTCGAAGAGCACTAGGAGTAGGTGGAGCCTCAAAAGAAGCCTGGTTTACACTTTTACTGATGCTTACATCTCCTATAGCTACTGCCTCGTATTCTGTTCTCACAGATGGGGCAGAAGCAACAAGAGATTTCTCTGGTGTCATGTTGGGCGACTGGTCCTCGTACAGTCCAGACTGAGTCCAAACAGTGAGCGTCTGGCCTAGCAAGTCTGTACTAGAAGACAGCCCAACATATGAGCCAGCATCCGGCTCGGTTACAATTCCTTCATCTGTCAGACTTGATTCATGTCCCGAAAGTTCATCCAATAACTTATCAGCAAAAATATTCTCCTCTGAATTTCCTGCTGTGACACATTTTTCACTTTCTCCTTCGGAGTGTTTTTTATTGACAGTTTCAACCATCTGTCCATTCAACCTTTCCACTTGCTTCGTTTTATTCGTTTCTTTATTGTCTTCCACCACGTCAAAATTTCCATTTCTTTTAAATCCTGCATCATCATCATCACCATAATCTTTGTTGGCACTCATTTGGCAAATATCCCTTATTACCTGTCTTGCTTCTTGAATATAGCGATCTTCTAGAGGGGTTGGCATAGGTTCTTCATAATCATAACCTCTGCAATCATCACTCTCCACCTCTCTATCAGAGACCACTACTCGATCTCCATTACTTTCACAGTCCAGTCTTTGTTCAGAGGAACTCCTCATTGCTGACCCAAATGGTTTGTCTGAGTACGTGAAAGATTTGGATCTCCTCAAAGTAGCAGTAAGGTCTTTTAACGAAGGCCTTCTAGAGTTCCAACCTGAGGTTCTTGAGCCCATTCTATATACCGTTGGTGAACTTTGAACCCCCTGACTCCCAGAGTTCAGACTTTCCTCACCATCTTGGCCCTTCTTCTTCACCCTTAGCTCCGATAAATCAGTTTTCAAGTAACTCAGTAGTGAAAGAGTTTCTGAAGCAATATCAGGATTTGACATTGATATTCTGGCTTTATCTTTTTCACGACTGACAAAATGGTGGCCAAGTCGGTTTTCTGCACTAGTAGGAATGCCTTCACCTTGATTCAAGCTAGGCACCAGCCGGGGACGAACACGGACAGGTGCACGAGAAAAATTGTCTCCGTGCCCAAAACTAGGTGAGCGGTACATAGTAGCATTGCCATGATATGTTTTGCTTAAGACAGAAGATGAGGCTCTGTTGGATGGTGAACTCACAAGATCTTCAGCCTTCAGAGTCTCAGTGCTGGAATATCTGCTGCTACATCGGGAAGGGGTGGAGAGAAATGAGGGAATGGTTACCTTTGACACACGTGATACAAATGGGACATTACTTGTGTTAACTTGTCCCTCCGAAGCTTTACACAGGCGCCTATAACTGTCCTGGACTTTAGAAGAACCTCGAGCTGTGTGCCCTCTGTCCCACATCTGCCCACTAAAGCCGGCCTTAGATTGCAAGCTGTCAAGCCTACGCCCCTCAGTTTGGGAATCACAAGAATGTTGGTGGTGTTCAGGGTGCTCCATTATGACATGCTGATCGTCACTGTCATCAGACTCCGCATTCTCTCTACTACTAGTGCTTTTCTTCTTTTTCCTCAGAGAACGACGTCGAACTTGAGGAGCTAATCCTCGGCTGTCTTCCTCACTACCTGATGACCTAGGAGAAAGTTTAGCCCAGGCATCTTGTTTATTCCTTGAAATGTGTGTGCCAGTTCCTTCGCTGCTGTGCACAAATAAAAGAGTTTTTTTAGCTGCCTGCTCTCCAGACTTGTCGTCCTCTTCTCCGGAGCTCAATCTCTCACGAGTGCTGACCGGTTCCACGGAGGAGCCCGTCTGTGGTTTTGAGTAACTATGTGAGGAATGCAAGCTATCTGATGGCTGCGGCTGCTTCACCCTCTGTTTCTGCTCCTGCAGCTGCTTGGTGGGAGTACACGAATGGGACCTGAGAGGCAATGCAGCAGAACTACTGCGAGGTGGAGGGGTGGGTGGGGTGCAGCCGAGGCCGCTGCCCGTCCAACCTTTTCTGCTACTTTTGTGAGTGTTACCTTGACTTATATCAGTTGACAGTTTGCTTGACACAGAGCTAAGATCATCATTAGAATGCTTTTCTGTGCTAAAAGCAGAATCCACATCCTGATGTCGGTTAGAATCATGATCGGAGTGGTTTGTATCCTGCCAGTGTCTTTTTGGTGGCAGTGGCGACTGCCTGGTGCTCTTGTCTGTGAACGTGTTGTAGTCCTTTGTGCTTAAGGAATGATGAATCTGACAGTCTTCAGATTTCAAATCCTCTCCATCTGACAATGACTTGTGCTTTTTTCTGTGACCATCCCCAAAGATCTCTCTTATTTTTGGAACGCTCGGCCAACTCGAATCAACATGAATTGTTTCACCTTGGCGAAAGCGATGGCGGTGACAAGACTTGCGTGACGAAATTCCTAAGACACAAATATCATTGTCTGAATTTAAAGCGTTACTACGAAAGCTGTCAGAGTCATCAGTGATGTCAGAATAATCACTCTTACCTTTTTTTGGTAACCACAGTTTATGACCTTTATCCGAATCGGAGCCAGAGACGGATTCTTGATACTTGTGATCCCAAAGTTTGTCGATCAGTGTCCCTGAAACATCTCTGTTCTGTTCAGGGGAACCCTCTGAAATATCCTGCAGAGATGATGATCCATCCGGAGATCGACTCTGGTGTGAAAGTGCAGGATGAAGGACTGGAGATGTGTTCAGTCCAAACTTTTCTGAGAGCTGGCGGATTGAGGGTGAAATGCTAGGACTCCTCAGCTCTGCCCTCGAGAGGCTGGCTGCTGAGATTTTGGAAACTTTTCTAGCCACAGGAGTACTGCGCATATCCGAGGGCTGTGCAGCCGGAGGGGGAAGGGCTCCTCCAGTCTCCAAATCCTCCGAGCCGTGGCGCTGATCCTCGGATCCCGGTCCGCTTTTATTGGCTTTCCAGTTGTGCAACTTTTTGAAAGAGACACTCCGGTAAACCGCAGCTTTCTTCAGCGTCTCTTTCTCAGCCATCGCGTCTCTCTGTCCTTCCTCCCGAATTCTTGGAGTCTAAATTTCTTTTCTTTTGTTCATCTATAGATCTGCAGCCTTTTTTTGTCCTGCCGCGTCTTTGCTTTTATGATCTGAAATCTACCGCCGCGTCCCCATTGATCCCCGCGGCTCTGTTTTACAAAACAAACCAAACGTTACAAAAGTTTCCACTTTAAGGAAACCGACGCACGCGCGAGATCCACTGGATTAGCCTCCTTCCGCTTGATTTCCATCCTGAGAAAGGAAAAAAGGCTGATCAGAAAGGTTCCAACTTGTTGAACTCCGCACAAAGTTTCTCCAAAGTAAATCCCATGTCGGAAGCTGAGAGAGAGAGAGTGTGTGTGAACGCATCCCTTTCCCCCCTCACCGTCATTCAGTCATCATTAAGATTGACTTATGTGCTGGGGTTTTTGGTGTGTGTTTTGCATGCCTAAATGGCTGGTGGGAGTAAGGGATTGAGGGAGGGCGGGACTCAGCATTGGGAAGGGGGAGAGGATGGTAGGAGCCCCTGGGGTATTGGGGGGAGAAGGACTGCGCTTCCTCTTTGATGGGAAAATATACACACACTCACACACAAACACACACATTAAGACTGCACTATTTACATCCTGGATGTACTCCAAGAGCTACTGGATTTACAAGGGTCTCCGGGAGGCTGGAGCTTATCTCAGCCGACACTGGGCGAAGGAGGGGTACAACCTGAATAGCTCACCAAATCATTACAGGGCCAACACACACGTGCAATTTGGAACAGCCAGTAAGCTTTGTGGGCATGCCTTTGGACACAGGAGGAAACTGGAGGAAACTCATGCACAGGGAGAACATGCAATCTCCACATCGAAAAGCTCTCGCTGAGCCCAAGACTCAACCCCTTATGGATGTACTAAAAAGCATCTTTTACTCACACACTCATTTGCCGCACTGCTTAATCCTATAAGGGTCAAGGGGAGGCTGAAGCCTATCTCAGCCGACACTGGGCAAAGGAGGGGTACATCCTGAACTGCTCACCAAACCATTGCAGGGCAACACACGCTCAACCATTCACACTCACACTCACACACAGGGGCAATTTGGAACAGCCAATTAGCATGTTTTGTGCAAAATGTGCATGTTTTTGGACTGTAGGAGGAAACCGGAGTACCTGGAGGAAACCCACGCAAGCACAGGAAGAGCATGTAAACACCACACAGAAATGCCCTTGCCAAGCCTGGGACTCGAACCCAGGACCCTCTTGCAGTGAGGTGGATGTGCTCTGACATCTATGACTAAATATTCCGCATTTTTTCCATGCAGGTCACTGAGTTTGGGTTTATTGCCCTTCTGCACTCCAGAGGCATTTCAGCTTTTTTTACTAGTTTCTCATAGAAGTCTTTGCTTCAAAATGAAGTTCCTGCATTCATATGGGTTTCCTTTGGTATTTTTGATTCCCATTCATTCATTCATTCATTCATTCTTTCATTAATCCACTTAAACACCCCCATTCACTTTATCAAGTGTATTAAATAAACATGAAATACAGAGTTATCACAGTGTCTTTTTAGAGAAATGAGGAGGAGCTTCTTCCCGCGGGACCCTGAACCAAAACACTGGTACCTGGACTTTGTAGACTCTACCCCACACAAAGATTACATTCCACCTTAGCTTATGGTTGCACACAGACACTTGTCACTTTACACTTATAAACACTTGATACTTTACATACAGCGTTACTGTAAAATTGCCACTGTTTTTATATTTGTATTTATATTTCATCTTATTGCATTTATTCTGCATTTATTGTTCTTTTTATATATACTTCTGTATGCTATATTTTACTTCTATTTTATTTTATATATTTTTATTTTATATTTTTATATATACTTTATTTTATATATATATATTTACATTTTTATATTTATATTGACTTTAAAGTCCATTAAATAGTTATAGTTATTCTTTTTTGTCTTCTTGATATTGATAGTTTTTATTCTTAAATATTTAGAACAGTCGTAACAAGCATTTCACTACATATTGTACTGTGTATGATCTTGTATGTGACAAATAAAATTGTATTGATTTTAAGATAATTAGCTTTTTCCTGTACTCTACAAGTGTTTGTGATCCCATGCACCGGGCACGAAGATATTAGTAAACAGCACCATCTATCCATCTATCCATCTATCTATCAGTGGTTAGTAGTTCTGCCTCACTGTAAGATCATGGATGTGAGACCTGAGTTGGCCGTTTCTGTGTGGATTTTACGTGTTCTCCCTGTGTTTGTGTGGGTTTCCTCTGGATACTCCGGTTTCCTCCTACAATCCCAAGGCAGTCACATTAGGCTAACTGGCTGTTACAAATTTTCCTAGGTCTGAGTGTAAGGGTGAATGTGTGTGTATTGAACTGCAGCGGTCAGCTGAGATGATCCCAGTGTTGGCTGAGTGAGTCTCTCTCTCTATATATATATATATATATAAATAGGTGTTTGTACTTACTGTA
>JBCNYG010000001.1:71753258-71776071 GCA_039654305.1 Porochilus rendahli | reverse complement strand
TACTTACTGTATGTATATTATATATATATATATATATATATATATATATATATATATGTGTGTGTGTGTGTGTGTGTGTGTATGTGTGTGTACATACATATACTGTATAACAGTAAAACTGAAAACAAAGACCATAGAAGAACGTATATATACACCACTTCTAGTCATTTTATTATTTTTTTATACCACATTAGTGCAAAGTTTAGATAATTGACGTCTAAGGGCAAAACACACAATAACAAATATTGTGACACAACACAAGAACAAGTACAAAATTCTATCTCTATTCAGTCAGGTTGTAATACAGTGATGCCTATTATATACTTCTATATTTCTGAAATTCACATTTAACAGTTGACCTGAACACACAGTACACATGCACAGGTATTTTAGCTTCACAAAGGATTCATATTCTTTATAACACAGCCACACAGTTCCATGTACAGCTTTGCTGGTGTACGTAAGTGTGAGATACATCACCACATGCTCAAAAAACAAGAGTGTAATTTATTATCTCTTGGTATATACATTCAGCAATCTATACAATGTGTAGCTCACCATATAAGAACACTCGGGTGTAAAATTCTGTTAAATAGTTTTATTTTAAATAAATACACGTCGGACCAACTAGTGCAGTTTACAGAAAGGGTAGATATGTTGCTGCTGCCGCTGCCAGATTTTCTTGGTAAATCACTCCACCTTGTGGCTAAAGTTGTTAAGTCTTCCTGGGTGCTCATCACATTTACATTCACTCACTCTTTTTTACCCAGTTAATTTGCCTAACTGCTTAATCCTACTAGTGAGGCTGGAGCCCATCTCAACTGACATTTTGTGAAGGGCAACACACACACACAACCACATAAGTGGATTTTGAGATAAAAATGTTTGTTTGATAAAAAAAATAAAAAAAACGGAGGGCTGGGTCATAAATATAACTATTTATATAGTCAAAATACAGAGTATCGTATCACTAAGCTCTTGCTTCAGGCATTATCGTTATACTCCTCAAACTTGCAGCATTATCAAAATATACACTGTGCGGCCAAAAAAAAGTCAAACCCTCTAATATTATCATGGAGAGCATTTGCCTTGACCACAGCATGTAATTTCCATGGCACTGTTGCTCCAGTTGGTCAGGTCGAGGCTCAGCAACATTAATGAGGCAATAAAATGAAGTGCTGATGAGCTGAATGTAGTGAATGAGCAGGTTATCACATCAATGGACCTTTTCTTCCCTGATGGCACGGATATAAAATGGTGACTCAAATAATGAAAGAGTGATTCAGGGGAGCTGAGGAATCATTTTCACATATGTATTGGCACCCCAGAGTCCTGACCTAAACCCTATTGAAAGTTTTCGGGATGTGCTGGGGAAGACTTTATAGAGTGGTTCGGTTTTTCCCTCATCAATTCAGGACGTCGGTGAGAAATGAACCCGACAGTGGATGGAAATAAATTTTTTTTTTCTTAAGTAAGTAAACAATAGCATGATGATTACATGCTGTAAGCAAGGCAAATATGGAATAACAATATATTTGTGTGTGCAACTTTTTTTTTTTTGGCCGAGCCGTGTATGTTGTGACAACTTTGATATTGATCAAAATCAATAAACCCAAATTTAAACCAAAATGAACCTGATAATATCCTCACATCTTACTTCGAAGAATAACGGAACCTTTAAGATTGACAGAAACAGTGATTTGATTTCTATCATGATACATATCAAAGATAAAATAATTGGTTTGTGGGCTCACGATAGTAATCTGTGGTAACAGGATAGCAATGTGTGCTAATCAGATCATTCAGTCGGGGCCACAACTCTATTAATGGTTTGTTTGTTGAGTTAATTTAGACGTCACCAATTCCCACCCATCAAGTATTGCCTCCCTATATCACATATGACCACCAATCAATGTGAATGGCTGTGTCTGTGTTGGCTCTGCAATGGCCTGGCGAGTTGTTCAGGGTGTACCCCACCTTTACCCATTGTAGGCTGAGATAGGAGCCGGAGCCAACCTCCCCATGACTTGGAGTCATTATTTAGGAGTTTTTGTGTCAGGCTTAGAAAGAAAATGTGTGTTTTTTAATCTGTCATTCATTTCTGTAGATTATCCATTCATTCATTTTTTAAGACGCTTAATCCTAATTAGGGTCGCGGGGAGGCTGGCGCCCATCTCAGCCAACTCTGGGTGATGGTGGGATATACCCTGGACAGCTTACCAGACCATCGCAGGGCCACCACTTACATAACCATTTACACCCACACCTAGGGACAATTTGAAACAGCCATTTAACCTACTGTGCATGTTTTTGGACTGTGGGAGGAAACCGGAGTACACGGAGCCAAGCACGGGGAGAAAATGCAAACTCCACACAGAACCGCCCGAACTGGGAATTGAAGCCAGGCTTTCTTGCTGTGAGGCGGATGTGCTAAACACTGTGCTACCTTCTGTAGATTATTCATAATTCATTTTCTCTGTAATGTTTTTTACAGATGTTTTTAATGTTTTTGTCTGAACAGTTCTGGAACTCTTCCTCTGTAGCTATTGAGATTTGGTGGGAACAGGCATTTATACTCTCTACCCTTCATGTTTTTTGTTAAGTAGAATATGTGGCGTTCTTTCTCTTGATTTATTGTTTCGAATTGTAGTGAACCTGACCAGCAGGTTTGTGGTACCACGTCGAAAATTCTGAGTGAAATAGAACAGGATGGGATCAAGTACACTGTTCATGCTGGCAAAGGGTCTTGTACTCTTATACATCACCGAGAAAAAATTCCGAAGCTGGCATGGAGCATCAGGCAAGGTCCTCACGAGCAGGTACATAGTTTTGGTTATGTGGAATGGCAGGAAGCTGATGGCAAACACCAGTACCACGATGGCGATCATCCTCAGGGCTTTATATTTCTTCTCCTTAGCTGCTTCACCGCTGGCCTCACCAGGTTGGCACAGAACCCGAGCCATCCTGCAGTACAACACCATAATGACCATAAAGGGGAAAAGGAAGCCCAGGCAGGTGAGGGCCATGCCGTATGGGTAGTACTGCTGCGAGCGCTCGGGTACACTCAGATCATAGCACACGGTACGGTTTCTCTGGATGCCTGTCGCAGCAAATTCAAAGGTAGGTGCACATAGAAGTGCTACAATAACCCAGACACTAGCACACATAGCCCATGCTAGCTTACGCCCTGCTCTTCTGAGCCACGGGGACAGAGGATGACAGATGCCCAGGTAACGCTGAACACTGATGCAGGTGAGAAAAAGAATGCTGCTGTGCAGGTTACTGTAGAACTGGAATCGAACCCATCGGCATGCTAACTGTCCAAAAGGCCAGTAGTCCCGATTGCCATAGTTGAAGATAAGCAGAGGGAGCGAGCATACGTACAGGAAGTCGGCTGCCGCTAGGTTCAGCGTATAGATCTTGGTCCGGGTCAGGGAACGTCTGGTTCCCAACAGCTGCAGGATGACAGCAAAATTGAGTGGCAAGCCGAGGACAAACACCACACTGTATACCACAGGTAGGAGGATGTGCTTAAAATCTTCCTTGTAGGTGCAGGACGGGAGAATGGAGGATGAGAAGGACGAGGAGGAAGCATTCTCCATCTGGACAGTGATTGATTTACATTCTAAAAGAAAGACAGGAAATAGATTGAGCATTAAAACCCTGAGAAGGAGAAAAATATGTAAATATTATATGATGATGAAGAGTCATCAACTGGCATCAGCTGGAAAAAAGTACTTGAGCTGATTGAACAGTACAAATATTTTTTTATTTATTAATTTGTGTAATTTTATAAGTGTTTTCATCTTATAGACCTGTACATCACTGGTGTCAAACTCACAGCCTGCGGGTCAGATCTGACCAATTTCATAATTATCAAACATTCTGCGCCAATTACTACAAAGAAACGTAATTCATCATCCCCTTACTCATTAGTCCAACTGCTTAATACCTACTAGTCACAGGGAGGATGGAGGCTATTGCAATTCCAACATTGAGTGAAGGTGGGATACACCACAGAGCCAACACACACACAGCCATTCACACACACACATCCACACATAGTGGCAATTAGGAACAGCTGATTAGCCTAATGTGCATGTCTTTCGACTGTTGGAGGAAACCGGAGTACATGGAGGAAACCCAAGCAATCACAGAGAAAACATTAAAACAAACAGAAACTCCCTCACCAAGCCCAGGACTTGAACCCAGGACCTTCTGGATAGCCTTCATGCTAACTAGTATGCCACAGTGCTGCCTGGCAGTAATCTCATTTGCTGAATCGCTTAATCCTATGAGGGTTGTGGGAGGCTTGAGCCCATCTTAGCCAACACTGGGCGAAGGCAGGGTACACCCTAAACATTGCAGGTCAAAGCACACACACATCCATTCACACACACACCTATAAACACACACAAAGTACGTCTTTAGATTATCGGAGGAAACACGAGTACCCTGAGGAAACCCAAGCAAGCATGAGGTAAGCATGTACAAACTCCATAGAGAAATGCACTCGAACCTGGGACTTTCTGGCTGTTCCGCCCCTATATAGTAGAATACGTCTCTGTGCAGTACAAAAGAGTTATTTAACCCATGATTTTCAAATACACACACTGGAATTATTACAGAACAAACAGAACTATGAACTTTTGTTTTATGTCTTAAGATTACAATACTAATATTCCTGAACTATAAATGAGCTCATGACATGAAAGGAACTGGCTCAAAAAACTCTTAATTCCATACCAGGATCAGGATGTGATTTAGGCAGGAAGTCAGTATGTAATGCCACTTGGCATTCAGACCAAGGGCTTTGGCATCAATCACACTAATCAGACTCAGAAGCAAAGCCAAACTAATTATCTTAAAGTGTTTCAATTTTATTAATGCCTAGAACCACAACTTGCAAAAGCTTGCTTGCATTTGTACAGATACAACCTTACCAGGTAAGACACCCAGGTCTGTATCATCATGTACTACATTATAACATGACTATTTTAAAAACATACTTCATAAATAAATATTCCCTGCTCGATAGAAAAGAAATTGATTACATTTATAATTTTATTTGCATACTGAAGTGTGGGTGGCGTGGTGGCGTAGTGGTTAGCACGTCCAGCTCACAGCAAGAAGGTTCCGGGGTGGAAAAGAGCATTTCTGTGTGGAGTTTATATGTTCTCCCTGTGCTTGCATGGGTTTCCTCTGGGTACTCCGGTTTCCTCCCACCGTCCAAGGATATACACATTCGTCTACTTGGATATTTTAAATTGCCCCAAGAAGTGAGTGAGCATGGGTGTATGCATGTTACCCTGCAATGGTATGGCGAGCTGTTGGGAACAGTATAAATGTGGTGATCTAAAAATGTATGAGATATTGTAGGGACTGGGACGGCATGGAAACCCACTGCTACCAGTGTGTGTGTGTGTGTGTGTGTGTGTGTGTGTGTGTGTGTGTGTGTGTGTGTGTGTGTGTGTGTGCGTGCGTGCGTGCTGACTTAATTGAAGAAGCTACAATTCCTTTGTGGGATTATGACAGTCTATCAAAATTTAATTCTTCTGGGCTCCACTTTTGGGCAGTGCCTAAATATTTACATTATTTATTTCCCTCTAAAAGATTTGTTTTTCAGTTGAACTGTGAAGGTTATGAATTTTAAAGGTGGAAAAGGTTCTGAAATTATTTTTCTTGGTCTATAGTGGTATATATACTTGGTATATAGTGTAAAGCTTAATTAGCTCCCGCCCTTCAGATGGGTGCCGTCCATCGGTCACACTTTAGCTTCCGGAAATTTACTTGCTGCACGCTGAAGCTGGGGCTTTTAAACTTGCTATGCTTGTTCTGTATTGACATAATTTAAAAATGGTCCTTTCAGTAGGAGCTTCTGGACCCCCGGGGTCTATTTTCATAAATATATGATTTATGAACAACAATTGCATAAAAGATTAATTATTGATGATTAATTATATATTTAGTTCAAAAACAAACTGTATGCAATTATGTAAGAATCCGTATTTAGATTCCCCTTTATGCCTCTGCAGTTTAGGAATGAGACAAAACAAAGCAATGTGTACAATCATAATGTGTGTAAGGAAATGTGTACTAGGAAGCTTTAGCAGTAACGATTGTTTCCTGTGAGTATAATTACCCTGAAGATAGAGACTGAATGTGTTCCAAACAGGATGTTAAACCTTCCAGCACTAAAAAAAAGAGAATACCAGAACACTCAGGGATCACATCCAAAAATTACTACAGTGAAAGTTTAGTCTGAATACTGTGTAGTAATATACAGGTCCCCTAATTTACTCATATCCAATTTCCACCCGTGAAATATTACCCCTATCGTGCGATCAACTAGGTAGTACCAAGTAGGGAGGGGTGGAAGCAAGCATGAACCTGCTCCAAGAACCATGCATGCATCTTTATAAACTGCTGTGCATCTTTATGAACTGCTGTGCATGTGCAGTCGGGGGCAGCCTAACACACGCAAAGAGAAATCGCTATCTGCATGATTGGCTGGTGATCGCTGTAAGTGACAGAGAGGATTCCCTGCAGTGGATAGTTGCATCATCAAATTGGATTCAAACCTGTGATCTCCAATTACAAACCTTGTTGATGCACCACTCGGGTCATGAAAAGGAAATAGTAAATATGTCAGTAGTTTATGGTAAAGATGACGATGCTTTGGAATCCCCCGTTAGCACGTCCACCATACAGCAAGATGGATTCAAGGCTTGGGCATTTGGAGCTTGCAATTTCTCCCTGTGCTTGCATGGGTTTCATCCAGGTACTCTGGTTTCCTCCCACAGTTTAAAGACATGTGCATTCAGCTAACAGAGTGTTCAATATTGCCATTACGTGTGAGTGTAAGTGTAAATGGTTGTGTGTGTTTTCCTGTAATGGTTTGGCGAGCTGTTTAGGGTGTACCCCGCCTTTGCCCAGTGTCAGCTGAGATAGCCTCCCCACGACCCTAGTGGGGTACCATGCACATATTTGCACCCAGGGGAAATTTATATGCCCAGTCCACCAATCAGCATGCTTTGGGAGGTGGGAGGAAATCTGGGAACCCAGAGAAAAGAAAACTAGTCTTCGATTAATGGCATCCACCTAAACAGGTTTATTTCATGATAAAGAATGGCTCCCTGTACATTATCTCATTATCTGCTCATTAGATGAATAATCTGTCCCTGTTAATCATGTGCTCCATGGTGGTGAAAATGATTTTCACAGAAGTCTTTAAAGTAGATAAAGAGAACCCAATTAAACAAGAATATTTCACTTGATCTTTTATTTATTGAGGAAATGTAATCCAATATTGTATCACCCCTTTAAATGCCCCTTAGTTGCGAGTTTCACTTTGAACAGTTGCTTTATCATTCCTTCAGAACAAAAGCCAGCCCATCACTGCAGCCAAGAGAAACAGGCACCGTGTTCACAGACAGTGATTAATGGAAGGTTTCCTGAGCCCGTTAGTGATTTTCATGACAAAATCATGACTGTTTTTAATGCAGTGCTGTCTGAAGGTCTGAACGTCCCACACATTTTGATGATATTATGTACTGAAGATGATAAGATATTTAAAGATTTTGCAATTTAACATTGAGGAACATTTCCTGTATTTATTATATATACAATTTTTAGATGCAGTTTTTCGCAGATTGATTAACCCCTGGCCAGATGATCTTTTTATACCTAGTCATATTACTGACCTGTTACCAATGAACCCAATCAGTCGCACAGTCTTCCTGCAGCTGTTTCTTTTTAGTACCACTTACTTTTCCAGTGCTTTGTTGCCCCAATAGCAAAAGTATATTAAAATGTGTTGCTGCCATCAAATTCAAAATAAGCTGATATTTTCATGAGACAGTAAAATGTCTCGCTTTCAACATTTAATGTTTTCTATGTTGTATTGTGAATAAACTGCCACACCTTCTCATGCCAGCAGGCTGCGCACTCAACCAGGAAACCAAATGATCATACACCCAGCAGCATGCAATGCTTCCCTAAGCTATTAGGACTGATTGAGTTCATCTAATTAGAGCAGTGCTTCTCAAATATTGGGGCACCTGGGGGGTGGGGGAGGGGGGTTGCTCAATCCAGTAGAAGTAGTTCACAGGAACACCAATGTACAGAGCTGACAGAGGAGAAGAGATAGAGAAGTTTGTCACAGGAATGAAAATAAAAACAGAGATGGCGTCAGAGAAAAGGAAAGCAAGTGATGGTAACCATCATAAAAAGACAAGGAAATATGATGAAGCCTACAAAGCCCTTGGGCCGAGGCCACTGACAGCAATAGAGGCTGTTTGTTTCCTGCTTATGTCCGTTTTGACACGTCAGGGTCACTGTGTGAAGATCTGCTCTTTTGTAAATATGTACGAACAAGGGCAACAGCTGATTAGCTCTTCAAGTTGCTGGAAGGTTACTACAATGAGGACTGAAGTGGGAGAACTATGTCAGTGTTTGCAGTGATGGGGCGCAGACCATGGCAGGGACGAGGAATGGGCTGCAAGGGTGTAACACATGGGTGTAACACACCATAAAGCTGTGCTATTTCACAGTGAAGCACGGTGGCTGTCGCGAGTGTATTGTCAGTTTTTTCATGAGTGTATGAGCTCAGTGATAGAGCATGTATGAAAGTGCAAATAAGTTCGATGATTAACAATTTCTGCTGAAACTGGCCTATCTCAGTGATATACCTGGAAAGAAAATGAACTAAATCTACTATTCAAGCACCTCCCTGACCTCACAGACAAAATCAGCACCATCAAGCGAAAGCTGGAGACGTGGGGCAAGCGACTTGACCAGGGAAATACTACTTCATTTGAGAACAAGAGTGAGTTTGCTGGACTTAATGACTGATCGGACCACAGTGATTCCATGTCTGAAACATCTCATCACTAAATGGATTCTTCAAAAAATACTTTCCTGGTGACAGCTCTCAGTATGACTGGGTGAGGGATTTATTTAGTGCCAAAGCTCTTGCTGAATTCAGCTTTGCAGAAGAGGACCAGCTGATTGACATGTCATCTGACTCCACCCTGAAGCTGAGATTTACATCGCAAACACTGTGTGAGTTCTGGCTGGGTGTGGAAAGGGAGTATGCACTCATTGGACAGAAAGCTGTGACTATTCTGCTACACTTTGCAAAATTCTATTTATGTAAGATAGGCTTTTCTACTCTTGCTCTAAAATCAAAGTACAGATCTCAGTATGACAATGAGCAAGATTTAAGAGTAGCAATATCAAGTTTGAAGCCCAGATTTGAAAGGATGTACAGTGCAAAAAGGGCTCACTGCAGCCACTAAATACACAGAGTAGACTCATCTCCTTCCCAAATATTTGCACAATATTTTTTTTTCTAGATTTACTGTGCATCTGGCAGAGTGATGGCAAATTGTACTGAGGTTCAATGAGTTCAAATTGAAAGAATCGTGAGGGTTAATTTTGTTTTATAAAAAAAAAAGCTCAAACTGATGTAGCTGACAGTTTCAAATGTTTCAGGGTTCAAGGATTCTTTTAACTGTTTTCTGGAAAGACAATATGTTCTCGAAAAGTACGTGTAAATGTTATGCACTTTTCATCCCTTCTGCTAGATAACCCTTATCAACAGATTAAAAAAGTTTTGAATGTTACTGTGTTAAGCCTATAAAAGTGCACATTGCAGTGAACCATTAGCACTGTTTTCTGTTTTAAGCATCACACTGCCTGAGCAGTCTTGTTAAAATGTTGTTTAAACATGACAGAAAATAAATGAGAACCACTGAATTAGAGAGACTTTTCTAAGTGCTTTAAAAAAAAAAAAGCCTGTTTAATATATGATCCCTAAATTAATAATCACCCTTGTTCAGGGACGAACCAAGTAATAAAATTCAGACAATTAAATCTAGGAATGTAAAGACTGGAAGCTTCCAGAGCAAAGATACACAGGTGTTCCCAATGCAAAATATATTTGTTTTAGCTTGTACGTAAGGTTATGGTATAAATTATATCTCTCTCTCTCTTTGACACACACACAAAATACTATAAATAATAACAACCGCAAATACAAAATGATCATAAGGAGATGGCAAGTTTATCCATTCATTCACAAGCTTGGGGGGAACATATAACCTCCACACAGAAACGCCCGAGTCGGGAATCAAACACAGAACCTTTTTGCTGTGAGGCATATATGCTAATCACAATCACTGTGCTGCTACAATCACAGCATCTTTTACTTTCATTCAAAGTTTTAGTAAATACTGCATGGGCCCACATGGTGTAGTGATTAGCATGTTTGTCTCACAGCAAGTACCTGGGTTTAAATCCCAGGCTCAGTGAGCCCATTTCTGTGTGGAGTTCATGTGTTTTTTTTCTTTCCACAGTCAAAAACCATGCACATGAGCCTAATTGGCTGCTCCACTGAAAAGGTTGTGTGTCTGTTGGTTCTGTGATGGACTGGCAAGCTTTTCAGTTTATACAACACCTTCGCCCAGAGTCAGCAGACATAGAGTCCAGCCTCCCCATGACCCTAGCAGGATTAAGCAGTTTAGCAAAGGAATGAATGAATGACCATTCCAGTCCACTAATTCAATTGTTCCAAACGTTCCAAAAGTGTGTATTCAAACTGGTAAGTTTCGCTCCACTGATTTGTGTTCACCAGATAAAACTCCATTTCCTGGTTTGAAATGATTACTGAAAAAGAGTTAGCCTCATCAGTCGATATGGCAATTAATGATTAGCAGGAACAATGCTTTAGACTTAAAATATGAAAACTTATCAGATGAAGATAACATAGAAAAAGGATGCCAATTTTAGTGGAAGCTCCTTTTCCAGGAATGTACAAATCAGTGTGAGCTAGCTAACTGATGTGCTGTACAATAAGTGGAGAATGCAGAACTAAAAATATCTTTATTAGTACGCCGTGCTTTAATATCCATAACCCACACTAAAGAACAAACAAGGCAAAACACAAGAGAGCTAAATATACACTGGAGAATTAAGGCTAGACTCTGAACGCGGGGGATTCCAACATGAAGACCCACTAGCAGACCTGAAACACAGTGTATGCTCTGCAGTGTATAGTGTCTTGGGTGCATTTATATAGTTCGCCAATGAGCCGCTAAAACACCTGCATGTGCGGCCAATTGCCTGCACTTCCACACCATTGACTAAGCCTACTCGCTCAAGTTGTAGTTCTTGCACCTTGTAAATCCAGAAGTGCTGAGAATGAAACTGCATTCACACAGGAAAGCTAATGAACTGCATGCAATAATCACTAATTTTAAACGGTTTGAAGAAGTGCATAGGAAAGGTTTTGGAAAACTCAGTGTTTGGCTGCATCAGTCAATCAACGGAATCTTTGTGTCCTGATTAGTAATCGCTTGAATCACTTTGGTGAAAGTTCCGCTCAGTTCATCTCTGCGCCCATCCACTTTGTGTCACTAGAAAATGTTGCATTGTGTTGCTCATTTCACTTGAGATCACAAATGCATGGTCGCGTGTTGCTTGTCACTTCCTGTGTGAATAGGGCTTTAGGCTCGTGTTGCATCAAATATGGAGAATGACAACGGAATACTGTTACAATGGAGCATTAACAAAAAGAAACAAAAAACAGCTAACTTTAAATTTAAATGACATGTAAATCAATCAACACAGTTCGTCACTCTGAAGTAAAAAGCACCGCTTCACATCTGGCAGTGACAATGCACTTTGTCATCACTTGTATTTTACATCCTATTACTAAAGGCCTGTTGAACTGCAAAACAACGCACTTCAATTACCCCATCTTTGCTCACTGTCTGAACATGTTTGTGTGCACATTGGAAGCGTGATGACAACTCTTACACAATCCTCCCTTTTTACAGACATGATGTAAGTTCTCATTAATCCCTTCAAGCAAAGTGTTTGCTTTGTCTGTCCAGTAGTGTGGACAGGAAGTTAACTATGCAGATGTCTGATGCCGGGAATGTTTGCGAAATGCCTTGTAACTTCTAAAGCACATTCCTAAAGAACAAAACAGAGATTTGTGCATCTGTGTGGAAATAAGCTGGTTAGCTGCTTCATTTATCGAGAACATAAAAGGGTTTATAGCTATTTTTAAAAAAAAAATTTGTTGGTAATATGAAATACTAGCATATTTCAAGTTTCTCGAGAGGTTGGCAGATATAAATTATCCATCCATTCATTCATCCTCCATTAAAAAACCAAAGACGTTTTTAGGACCACAGCAGGGAATATTTTGTGTCTGGCAATATGGCTGCATGGCATAAAAAAACTGCATGTCGCAGAATTCAACATCATTCTCCACAGACGTTTTCCTTTCATCTCACAATCCGTGAAAATGCAGAAAATAACACTGCATTAACTCCGTTGAAAAACTATACTGATCATCATCATCATCATCATCTTCCGCTTATCCGGGGCCGAGTCGCAAAGGCAGCAGTCTAAGCAGGAATGCCCAGACTTCCTTCACCCTAGACGCTTCCTCCAGCTCTTCCGGGGAGACCCCGAGGCGTTCCCAGGCCAGCTGAGAGACATAGTCTCTCCAGCGTGTCCTAGGTCTTCCCCGGTGAGACATGCCTGGAACATCTCCCTAGGGAGGCGTCCAGGGGGCATCCGATAGAGATGCCCAAGCCAGCTCAGCTGACTCCTCTCGATGCGGAGGAGCACCGGCTCTACTCCGAGCTCCTCCCGAGTGACTGAGCTTCTTACCCAATCTCTAAGGGAACGCCCAGCCACCCTGCAGAGGAAACTCATTTCGGCCGCTTGTATCCGCGAACTTGTCCTTTCAGTCATTACCCAAAGTTCATGACCATAGGTGAGGGTTGAAACATAGATCGACCGGTAAATCGAGAGCTTTGCCTATCGACTCAGCTCCCTCTTTACCACGACGGTCCGGTACATCGACCGCATAACTGCAGATACTGCACCAATCCGCCTCTCAATCTGGCGCTCCATCTTTCCCTCACTCGTGAACAAGACCCCAAGATACTTGAACTCCTCCAATTGAGGCAGGACCTTTCCACCCACCCGGAGAGGACATACCACCCTTTTCTGGTCAAGAACCATGGCCTCGCATTTGGAGGTGCTGATTCTCATCCCAGTCGCATCACACTCAGCTGAGAATCGCTCCAGCAAGAGTTGAAGGTCCTGGTTCGATGAAGTCAAAAGGACGACATCATCTGCAAAAAGCAGTGGTGGTCGAAAATGAATGACATTATTATAAAGGGAGGCTAAGAGCCTAGTCTCGGGAGTTTCTATGAGGAGTTTGCATGTTCTCCCCATGTGTGTGGGTTTCCACTGGGTACTCCAATTTCCTTTCACATGCACATTAGGGCTAATTAGCTATTCCAGATTGTCCCTTGGTGTGAGCGTGAATGGTTGGATATGAGTGTATTGGCCCTAAAATGGTCCCCTGGGATAGGCTACCCCTCCCTAGACCCTAATAGAGCATCAGCAAATGTATCAGTTACTGGGGTGATAAAATATGAGTGTACAAAAATACAAGGTGCTAGTCTGAGAAGCAACCAAGAAGCTAGAAGGAACTGAAGGGGCTGGAGATGGGATCAGATCTGAGGGGGGAAGCTGTTCACAGGACAGCAATAGCATGAACATAAATCTGGGCTTCATACAAGAGTGGCGATTCAAACAAAATAAATTTTGAGACGCAGCAAAAGTGGAAATGCTTCTGTAGTGTGTAGAAAGCTAGACTGGATGTTTTGGCCTTGGCACAAAGCTCAATTCTTGGCAGAAACTGAGTGCTGGCCATTAATTTAGAAACATCATCCTCCCAGTCAATAATGTGGCTGCTTTTTGGAAGCCGAAACTCATAGCTGTTTTTTGGTATTCTTTAAAAATTTAATTTCATACAGGCATGAATAAACATGATGAGCATTACAGTGTTAGCACACCTGCCTCACAGCAAGAAAGTGCTGGGTTTGAATCGCAGGCTTGAGTGTTTCCGTATGTCATTGTCCCCTGTTCTTGCGTTGGTTTCCTCTGGGTACGCCAGTTTCCTCCCACGGTAAAAAAACTTGTGATCCAAAAACCACAGTCCAAAAAACTTCATCACATTGCGTTGGACCGAAATCTGTTTAACCAATGGGGAATTGTCTTCTGTATGGGGACATACTGACAGTGCCGTTAACTATTGATGCAAGGCACTGTATCTTGAATCATTCAGTCACTGCTTTTATTGCTTACAAAAAATTAATGTAGTCTTGAGTCAGGGACTTTTTTTTTTAAGAACGAACACCCTTATTCATGTGCTGCGCAACTATTTACCAGGTGATCCCAGGTTTAAATCCAGGTAAATGCCATGACCGGGAGTCCATGGAACCTAATTGGCTGAGCTCTCACAGGGCCTCTTGATCATCCACCCGCTGATCATGAATGTCTTTGAGCTCATTTCTTACAGCTTTGAGCTCATTGCAAAAGGGCCGAAAGTGCTTTCCCTTTGAGTATGTTATTTGCATGCATAGCAGTTCTTAAAGATGCAAATGCCACTGGATGGGGCATGTGCATGTTTGCACCCCTCCATGGTTGGTGGTGGTCGTATAGGAATTGTATACAAAGAGAAATGTGTGGGTTGACATCCTTATTCTACTCAAGAATACTGTCCTCAGCATGAGAAAAGAACATGGACCTGTTTTAATTTGACTTTTGTGTTCTCCATTTCTGCTAAAGGCCTGATTTAATAAAAAGCCAATTTAACCTACAGCTAATGATTATATCCCTGTGCGTGCACAGAACTCGTACAGCTGCACTTTATGGATACTAAGCAAACGCTCATCATTAACTGCTTTTCATGTGGGCCTTCACCCTGTGTCAAGTTTTTGAGGATCAATAAATTCCATGTGCGTGATAATGTGTGTGTGTATGTGTGTGTGTGTGTGTGTGTGTGTGTTCTATTGAAGCTGAGCTCTAGTGCATTTAGAAGAACATGGGGAAAAGACAGAGGATCCATAGGAGTGCTAAATATATATGGGCAGTGTGTGTATGTGTGTGTGTGTGTTTGTGAGAGAGACTCACAGGTGGGATATGAGACTCAACAGCAGACGGCAGGCCTTTAGATAGAGTACATGAACACCCACAAGCTTTTTATAGAGATAACACACATCTCCAGTAATATTCACTCCACAAGCAGTGGTGTGGACCGACTTATTTATTCAATCAATCATTTGCAGAACTACTTAACTACTGAGGTCATGGGAAGGCTGGAATCTATCTCAGCTAACACTGGGTGAAGATAGGGTGTACCCTGAATAGTTCCTGAGACCCTCTCAGGGCCAACACACACAACCATTTACACTCACACTTCAGACCAATACGTTGGCAAAAACCAGAGTACCCGGAAGAAACCCACGCAAGCATGGAGAGAACATGCAAACTCCACACAGAACGTGTTAACCACTCAACGTGGTGCCACCATCGATAGAGAGCTCTCCTTATGTACATGGGTGAGCTCAGAAGTGTGATCCAAAAACACTAATAAACATTATTCATCGTTATTGCCCCCGTTATTAAATCCAACAGTTTAATTTCTTTTTGTACCAGCACTCAAAATATTTAATTTGTGTGTTCAATAAAGCCAGAAAAACATTGTAATCGTTTGTTAACTGACTGTGATTGTTCATGAATGTAACTTTAATAAAGAATAATCTGTATTTTAAAATATAATTATACATGAATGCAGGTCATTCCAAATGTTTTACTTTTTCTGTGCCACTGTATTTTAATTATTAGCAAGATGCCACCAGTGCAGTTACTGGCTAGAATAATCAATAATGGCACTCCTAATAAATATCTCAGGAGAGTCACTACAGTAAAATAACTAGAATAAAATGTATCATATCATGGTTTTTATGCAAATAAATTATTGTTCTGAAGTCAGAAAACCCCCCCCCTTGAAATTAGCATAAAACATGAAAACTTTTAATTAGCATGTTCTACCTTCATTTCCTAAAGATTCATTCATTCATTTTCTAAGTCGCTTAATCCTATTGGGAGAAGGCGGGGTACACCCTGAATAGCTTGCAAGAAGGAGAAAACCCATGCAAGCACAGGGAGAACTTACAAACTCCACACAGAAATGCACGAGCTTGGGAATAGGACCCAGGCCTTCTTGATGTGAGGCGGACGTGCTAACCACTGCGCCACGGTGCAGTCTGTTTATGTGTGGTACTACAGCATGGGTTTCCACACACACTATAAAAACTTGTGGATTAGATAGACTGGCTACTCTAAACAGCCAATGGCGGTAAGTGTGAGTATAACTGGTTGTTGATCTCTGTGTTTGCCTTTGAATATGAATACACAGGAATATTAAAGGCTAGAACAGTTATCTAAATGGGCTAGATCAAGCACAGAGCACCAACATCAAAAGACATGAGCAAGGTCAAGGTCAACAAATAGGCAGAGGTACAACATGGGCAAACAGGATAATAGAGGCGAAGACAAAATAAAAGTCAAGAGCACAAACAGATCACTCTACCAGGAAAAGCCATAACAAACAAGGCTTGGTACAACGCATGTAACTCTATATGACTTTACATCAGGTATGAATCATATCAAGAATCCCACCAAACTCTTTTCACTTTTATCAGGTCATTACTTTACTTTCTTTTATCAAAAATTAAATTAATTATATATCTATAATATATAGATATATAATATAATAAATTTGGCCATAAAGGAGCCCATTCACTTCCCAGGTTCCCAGGTATACTAAATAAACATGAAATACAGGGTTACTTTTGGATATAAAAGAGAATTGTTCACAATATCTTTTTAAAACCATTTGCTTACTCCTCCCACAAGTCTCAATGACCCCTGCACTGGGTGCAAAAAATATGAACATACCCATCTTTTTTATTTCTTTTGAAATGGTATTCCTTGTTCTGTTTCTTAAAAAAAGGAAATGAAACCCAGATTTCTTCACTGAAAAAAATTTTATAAATTCATGTTGTATTTACGCGACATTTTTATTTGCATGTATTGTTCTGAAAAACCATGTGAAAACCCTTGGAAAAGTCCTCAAAACTGTAAAAATGACACAAGGCGATACTGTGTTAGATAAATTAGTTCTGTTTTAAATAGTTTTCTTTTCTAAAGATTTCTGGACCTGCAAGGCTGCTGTTTTATAGACAGTTGTTCAGAGTTTAACACATTTTAAATGTACATGGATGTGTAAAAGACTGGTCATTTAGAGTGTATTGTATATCTTCAGGCACTTTACCTACTTTTAGCTTTAAAATATTTTGGGCTTCGACAGTCTCCTCATTTCTCTATTAAAAAACAAACAAACGTGTGTCATCATTTAGGTTTTCAAAAAGTTCTTATGAGAAACCGGGATTTTTTTTCCCCCAGCATAAGAGATACTAAGCCTGTAAGCTTGAGCGGTTTCATCAGAAAACCTTTATATTCATCCAAAATTAACTGATACTGAAAGCAAAAAAGAACACCAAAATAAAATGGGTAGCACCTTTAAATTGATTACAAATTATATGTATAAATAACAAAATGTCTTTACAGAATGTGTATGCATGACTTAGTAGCATAATTTAGGCTGCCTTGAAGAGGGTGGACTAATTTTTAAGGATTTTTAGGTAAATGTCAATACATTTTATGAAGGGAAGTAAATGTTGGCTGTTTTAGTTTCTAATAAGAACAATAAACTCAGAGCTGTGCAGATTTCAGATTCATGGTTAACTTTATTGTATATGACGGGACATTTTTTACGCATTAATGGTTTGCATTTTTATGGAGTTCGACTGTTTTTTTTGTGTAATACGACGCCAGCAACAACAACATCAACAATAAATCACTAAGCTAGTGCAGAGACATGGGAAATCATTCAAAATACAAATATACAAGACTGAGAGAGAAAAATTAGCCATGTTCTCAGGAAGGGAGGGATGGAATTCTATTTTTCTGCTATCAATCACAGTGACAATAGGAAATGACAGGCTCATGTGAGGTCATGCATGAATGAGTGGGTGAATAGTTTTTCCGCCAGGTGTATTATGACGTCCCCTGATGAGCAGATTGAGAAGATGTGGTTGGTTGGCTTCACATGCCTCAGAGGAAGCTCTTGACAGCGTTTGCCCTCTCTGGTTGGCAGCTGTCATGTGATAGGGGAGAGATGCCTGATGGGGAGAATTGGCCGTGACTACATTAGGGAGAAAATCAGGGGAAATCTCCTCCTCCATTCTGCCTGAAAAAGGATGTCGTTTTACATTTCGACATGGATTTACAGCCACCTACCCATGTACTGGACTTTGTTTAGGAATAAGTAGGCTGTAAGCATCATGTCCAGGCAGAATGTTTTATTTTTAAAATTTGAATTTAGCAATGAAACTATATATTTTAAAAATAAAAACATAGTTTTATTAATAAAAATTTATTTATTAATAAAAGAAAATTATTCAAATAAAAACTATGTAAAAGGACAAATGATGCATTTCAAACAAACTTACAAAAGTATTCTGTGGATGTAGTTAAACTATAAGCCACATCTAGTAATCACTCATTCTCACTCACTCATTTGCTGAACCTCTTAATCCTACTAGGGTCGCCCGGTGGCTGGAGCCTATCTCAGCCAACTTTGGGCGAAGGAACAGCTCACCAGACAATTGCAGGGCCAACACACACACATACAACCATTCACAAACACCTTGGAACAATTTGGAACAGCCAATTAGGCAGTGCATGTCTTTGGATTGTGGGAGGAAAGTGGAGTACCCAGAGGAAACCCACGCAAGTAAAGGCAGAGCATGCACACCCCTCACAAAAATGTCTGAGCCTGGGACTTGAACCCAGGACCTTATTGCTGTGAAGTGGACGTGCTAGCCGCTACACCACTATGCCGCCACTGTGAAATTACTGTTGAGCTTAATTTTTCAAGTTCATCCATCCATCTATATGCCGAACCGATTTATTCTAATAAGGTCCCAGGGAGGATGGCGCCAATCTCAGCCAACTCTGGGGAAAGGTGGGGTACACCCTGGACAGCTTGACGGTCCCTTACAGAGCCAACACACACACACACACACACACAAAACCATTCACACTGACACCTAGGGGAAAATTGGCCTAATGTGCATGTACACCCATGTGTGAGTTTTGGAATGGGCCTGCTGCCTGTCAAATCCCAAAAGATCTTCTATCTTTCTCCAACGTCTGACGCGGAGCACGTACTTAAGTACTGAGTCATTTTCATTCAATCATGGTTGTGTCCTTGTCTCTGGAAAGACAGTGGACTGTGCCAGAAATGTCAGTTCAGATTGGAGCAGCGTCTGCCATGACTGTAAAGCCCGATTCTAGTGTGGCAGTCTCTGAATCAAAAACATGCTTAATAACGAGGGTGCAGAGGCTGCTTTTGCTTTCACTCTTAGTCTTTCTCTTCTGTCATGCCACTGCTGTCAGGAGAGAACCTCAGCTCTCTTCACACCTTTCCGGACTACGTGACACCCGTTTCTGCGGTTGGTTGCGGTTGCTTCCCATATGTCAGGTTTGATCTCAGCCGACATCATGTCTCTCTTGCAGAAGTCCTAGTAACCCAGCAAAAGATGGTTACCAATACCTCATCAAAGAGTACATCCTTTCTCCATGCGATGAACATGGCCAAGCCAATGCTTGGTGGGTTCCCCCACTCAAGGACATCCTTGTTGGGCACTCTGTCCAGCCGACATAAGCTCTAATATGTACATGATAGTTTTTTATTTCAAAGTTATTTATAACAGATATTGGTATATGCAACACAGGAATGGCGCAATTTGATCGGTCTGCCATCAAGGGATCATAAATCATTATGCTAGGTGGAAAATGCTTCACTGAAAATGTCAATTAAAGCCTTAAAGCTGAAATGTAAGAAAATGCCATCCCAGAAAAAAAAAACTAAAAAAGTATGTTTAATGCTAAAAATTTACTTTATTTAAACTGTAAACAAGTTTCAAAAGATAACTAGTCAACAAACTGCAACTAGCACTACATACATTTCTGTTTAATATCCTATATACTTTAGTGTGGTTTGCACAGCAAAATGAAATGTGTGCAGAAATACAAGATACGGGGCTGTTAAGCTATCAATGGAGTAAGACGTGAGTTTGGAAGCTCCTGCCGATTTTGAATGAAATTGTATTTTATCTGCACTTTTCGTTCTAATATCTAGATTTTTCTCACTACACTCTACTTTCTGAAGGGTAACATATCATTGGATCACAATATAATGGCTGGAATGAATAAGAATAAAAATGCTGTTCAGACTCAACTGAGGCTTAATCTGCAGGCCGCGACCACGTCCCTGGGTGCGGCACCAGCCGTTATGCCCACCTTGACCTAGGCCGATTCTGAAACCTGCTCGAGTTGCTGGTTTTGCTGAGGAAGGACATTGCTGACATTTTTAGAAAGGAACTCCGGGAGACTCTTGGTAATGCTCTGTCAACTATCAAACTTAACCTGCAGGCTATGAACACAGCTTGCAAACAATAAAGCTGCTGCTGCTACTGTACACTAAAAGGTACTGTGGGGGAAATGGAGCATGCACTCCCCAGGTGTACCGATGATATCGTTGAGTTGAAGACTACTATCAAGTGCCTCACTGCTAACATAGCTAAGCTTGAAAATAAATGGAGACTTAAAGTCCCAATCACAACACAAAGTTAGGATAATGGAAGGTCCAGAGGGTCTAATGTTGTTTTGCCATAATGTTTACCTTCAGATAACACAGTATTCTGGCATGTGAGTTTAAATCAGTAGGAGTCTTTTCTTTTGCTTTTGTTTGTTCCGTTTTGTCTACAAGTTGTTTTCACATTACTGTGGACAACTTTTGATTACCAGAGGAAACACGGCTGTCTAATTTGTTCTGTGTTTATATGAAGACTCACCTTCGGATTAAAGATCTCCACAGGTTACACCGCCCTTGGGTAGGTCATGCCAACCGTTAATTCAAAAGCAAAAGGAGTTACCATTACCATAATCAACAAAAAGTAGTTTTTGCCCAATAATGTTATTGCTGATAAGAACTGCAAATACCTGATAGTTGCTGGTACCCTAATGCAGAGAAAGGTTTTAGTTTCTTGTAATATTTGATCATGCACCTGTACTATTAGATATTAAATATATAGACTATCTATTTCTAAACATACCCACCACTTCCATTGATGAGTTCCTTTCTTTTAATTAGAACAACTCCATAAACATTATTATGGGAGGCACTTAAAAGTTATATTAGAGGACAAATTATTTCTTATTCTGCGATTTCTAATAAAAGAATGAATTCCAGGCTTATTCCACTTCCGACTGCTATTAGTGACCTTGATCAAAGATTTGCACTGAACCCAACCCCAGAATTGTTTAAGCAGCATGCTGATTTACAAGCAGAACTTGATCTCATTTCAACTAAAGAGGCAGAGCGTTTATTGCTACATATTCATGATTCATTTTATGAAGTTGCTGATAAGGCAAGTCATTTATTGGCGCCTCAGCTATGGCACCAGGCTGCTTCTCGCCTGATGCCTAGTATTAAAAGCAATCATGCTATACTTACTACAGATCCTATGGAAATTAATGCTATTTTCAAATCATTCTACTCCTCATTATATAAGTCAGAATTTCTTACAGACAATTCTAACATGAATGAATTTCGTCAAAATCCTTTGAATCCTGTCACTGACTCTAATACTGCTGAAAATTGAGACCTCCCACTCTCTCTTGATAAGGTATTAAACTCAATTAAAGCTATGCAATCTAAAAGCCCCAGGCCCGAATGGGTTCCCAATTGAATACTTTGAAAAATTTAGTGGAAAATTGGCACCTCTACTTTTGTCTGTGTTCAATGAATCCGTGGAACTTGGTTCATTACCACAAACACTGATACAAGCCACCACCTGTGGTTACTATAGACTATTATCTTTGCTTAATGCTAATGTAAAGGTGCTGGCTAAAGGAATTGCATCTTGCTTAGAGAACATGCTTCCATATATTACACCTGAAGAGCAAAATACTTTTATAAAGGGGTGTCAATTGTTGTTTAATACCTGTACACTCTTGGTTACTGTAAACATTCGGCTCAATTCCCTGAGATTGTGATTTCTTCAGATGCCGAAAAAGCATTTGATAGGGTTGAGTAGAAGTACTTGTTTGCTGTTTAAAAAAAATGGATTTGGTGATTAATTCGAGGGTGTAACCATAGTTTAGACAATGGGGGAGGGGGGGTGTCCAAATCAGAACTCCCCCTAGAAAGGAGAAGTGCATATTCCTCAATTCTGTTACATTAATTTATGATATACTCTGACTGGAATCACAAGAACGTGCAGTGGAATTTTAAGTAAATTTCCTGTTACAAATAAATGTGATATTTTACAATGAAAAGTTTAATACGACTTACATCACAGATTTAAATGTAAAATCTTGTAAGCAAATTTATTACTGCATTGTGACCAGATATCATTACTGTACCAGAAGAACTGACCCTGATGGCCATTTTAATTTGATGCTAATGACACTCTGCACGTTACAAAAAGGGCCAGAACCTTCACTGGATGGAGCTGGACTCTATGACGGTAGTGTCACAGAGGAGAATGTTGTATTCAACAATGCCTTCCACCCGCTTTATAGCCTGCTGATCAATCACGGAGAACGTTCAGTGAGAGATTGATACCACCTTAATGTACCACTAAACGACACAGGAAATCATTCCTACCTGCGGCCATTAAACTGTACAACTCCTCTATATAGCAACATCATCCACTGTTATACATTTGCATTTTGCACTACAGTTACATTCTACTGTTTATCATATTGATAACACTGTACATATTACTTACTGACAGCATTC
>JBCNYG010000001.1:71591541-71602055 GCA_039654305.1 Porochilus rendahli | reverse complement strand
ACACACACACACACACACACACACACACACACACACACACACACACACACACACACACACACACACACACATTCAGACACACATTCCCAGTTTCCACATTAAATAAGAGAGAGCAGAGTGCCAGGGGCCTGGGTTGAAGGTCACTGACTGTAATAAGACAGCATTTCTTGATAATGACCCTCAGAAAACCTCAATTTTTGTTGGCCTGGGATATGGAGAATGTGATGTGCCTGGATAGAACGATGCTGCCAGAGATCCGCTGTGTTACCGCCACACGTCAACGCTCTTATTTGATCCCAGCTGGAAACAGCTCAGATCCCATAGAGTCGCGCTTAACTAGTTGAGAGGAGAGTATTGGTGGGCGCAGATGGTTCATTTGGGTCTTTTAAACCAGTGTCTGGCATCCACAAGTGTAATTTTTACTCTTCTAATGGAGCAGGATGCTGTGCAAATTTGTCCGTGGCAAATGGCCTTTAAGAACATCTATGATTCTGAATAAAAGCATAATATCTGAGGCCTGATTTCGACTTCACACTGTTTTTGGTCTTAATGAAAAGGAAACGACAGACAGATTTTGCTAAGAGCTTTAGACCTCCTAGTGTGCGTTAGAATCACATATTATCTCTATACATGATAAAATGAAAATTAAATTGAAATATGAAATGCTTATATATCTTCTATTGTAAGCATTCATCCTTGGCATGTGTTCAGATTTTGACATCAAGCTGTGTGTATGGAAATGGAAGTTACTTTTCCTGAAATTTGTTCACATCCACTTCAAAATAAGAAGGTCCTGGGTTTAAATCCCAGGCTCAGGCGTTTGGGTGGAGTTTGCATGTTCTCCCCATGCCTGGCTTCCTCCCACAATCCAAAATCCAAAGTTAAGGTAGTTGGCCTCTCCAAATTGTCCCTAGGAGTGAGTGTAAGTGTGAATGGTTTTGTGTGTGTATATATGTGTGTGTGTGTGTGTGTGTGTGTGTTTGTGTGTGTGTGTGTGTTGCCCTGTATATATTTTTGATATACTGTATTAATCCCACAAGGGAAATTATTGCCTCTGCTTTTAACCCATCCAAAGTGAGCACACACTCACATAAACAGTGGGCTGCCACACACATTAGGACACCCCGGAGAACAGTAGAGGTTAGGTGCCTTCCTAAAGGGCACTTCAGTCATGAAGGTGGAGGAAGGGAAGGTGCTGCTCACTCACCAACCGACAAACATTGTTCCTGCTGATTCGAGAATTAAACCAGCGACTTTTAGGTCCCAAATCAACTTCACAGCTGTGCATTTGTACATTTGTCTGTGTACACCACCACAAAGAAATCCATATAAACCAATCAAGATGTGATTAAAGTGTCAAATTTCATTTGAAATTAAGGAGTTTAATTTCAAGGCATTCATTCAATTGCCAAACTGCTTTATACTATTGTGTCTCACGAAGGCTGGAGCCAATCTCAGCTGATTCTGGGTGACAACAGAGTACACCCTGAACAGTTTCACGAGTCCGTCATAGGGCCAACACACACATAACCATTCACAGCCACACCTAGGATCAATTTGGAACAGTCAATTTGCATGTCTTTCGTCTGTGAGAGGTAACCAGAGTCCTCGAAGGAAACCCACGTTAGTATGAAAACATACAGCTATATGCAGAAATGCCCTTATTGAGCCCAAGACTCAAACTCAGAACCTTATTTGCTATGAAGTGGACATGCTGACCAGTACTCATTCAGCCCAATTATTTGGACAAACTAATATAATTATACATGTATCCATTGATTCATTTTCTAAGCCGCTTAATCCAATTAGGGTTGCACTGAGGCTGGTGCCCATTTCAGCCAACTCTGGGCGAGGGCAGGGCACACCCTGAACAGCTCACTAGGCCATCGCAGAGCCAACACACACAACCATTCACACTAACACCTAGTGGCATATTGGAACACTGTATGTTTTTGGAAGGTGGGAGGAAACCAGAGTAACCAGAGGAAATACACGCAAGCACAGGAAGATTATGCAAACTCCAACATACCCAGGCCTTTATTCTGTGACGGATGTGTTAACCACTGCACCATCTTGCAGCCTATTATTATACATATTTTTCGAAAGTTTTTATTACTTCTATTCAAATTCTTTGTAGTCAGTGATTGCCTGAGGTCTGGAATCACTGGACATTTCCAAATGCTGAGTTTCCTTTCATGAGAAGCTTTACCTGGCCTTTACTGTAGCTGCCTTCAGTTGCTACTTGTTTGTATGTCTTTCTGCCTTCATTGTTTCTTTAGTAATTGAAAAGCATACTTGGTTTAGTAGAGTAAAACTGGTCATTCAAGAACTTTTAATTTCGTGTTTTTAAGAAGCTTTTGGGTTTGGCTGTATGTTTTGTCATTATTCTTTTGCACTCTGTGCATCCATTTGTGCTGTCATTATCCATTTATACTGACATGCCTTTCTATACATTCTGCAGGATCACACAGAATCTAATCAGAAAGCATAGACCGATATATTTCAGAGTTCATCTTGCTTCTTCTCTCTGCAGTCAGATCATCAATAAACACCAGTGATCTGGTTACATGAGGAGCCATAAATACCAATGTCTACCATGTTTAACAGATGATGTGGCCTGCTTTGGATCACAAGCCCTATCTTACCTTCTATACACTCTTCTCTTACCATCATTGTGGTACAGCTTAATCTTAGTATCATCTGTCCAAATAATTTTATTTCAGAACTGCCAAAGCTTGATAGCAACGTCTAATGTGACCTTTTTGTTCTTAACTGTTACCAGTGGTTTATATCTTGAGTAAAACTTTGAATTTATATTCACGAATGTGCCTCTTGGTTGTGGACTTTACTCTCATAAGCTTACCTTCTCAATTGTGTGCTTGACTTGACTTGAAGTTATAAATTTATTTTATAAAAAAGAAAGAATTCTATGATCATCTAGTTTGGTTGACTTCCACGGTCTTTCAGGTCTTTTGCCATTGCAAGGCTCATCAGTGTGTTTCTTCTTTTTACAAATGAATAGCTCACTTGACCATCAAACGGCAACACACACACACACACACACACACACACACACACACACACACACACACACACACACACACACACACACACACACACATTCACTATTTTGATTTGTGTGTTATTAGCATGAACAATATGTGAATAAAATATGAATGATGAAAAATACAGGGAATATGGCGGATGCATGCAAGTCTCAAACTTTTCTCAAGCTTTCCGTATGAAAGTCTCTATCCTGTTGGTTTTCTTTGTAAATGAAAAATTAATTTGCGAGTAAAACCACAACTTTGCACCCTTCTGTGCAGAGAAAGTTTGAAACAACTCAGTGACTGAGCCTTGTTTTAATGAGTTCACAAAGTAAGTGACCAAAATGAGATGCCGCAAATTTTTGTTTGCAATTTGCAATTTTTTTGCGGCAAATTTTGCCGTAAATGAGATGCTGCAAATTTGACAACATTTTCAGAATGAAAAGTGACAGCCGTGAATTGCCATTTGCATCAGTTGCTTTTCTATTGCACCTTGATCACCACCTTAAGGAACAGCTGGGAATGGAGCACAGCTTTCCTCAAGTGCTTCCTAATCCCTATTGCAAAAGAAAAACTATCTCAGCTAACACTGGGCAAAGCAGGGCTACACCCTGAACAGCTCACCAGAAATCACAGAGCAAGACACACAAACATTTACACACACATCCACAGTTAGGGGCAATTTAGAACAGCCGAATAGCCTAATGCCTTTTGACTGTGGGAAGGGATGGGGAGAGCATGCAAATTCCACACAGGAACAACTGAGTCTGGGATTTAAACCCAGGACCTTCTTGCTGTGCGGCGGACATCCTAACCACTATTTCACCATGCCGCCCTTAGTTTTGTAATGATCATGGAAATTAAATGGTGTGTCACAAGTACACCTGTATCCACTTGCTAGATTTAGTGATTTTCTAAAAATGTTGAATTGTGACCTTGTCATAACAAGCTGTGGTATAGACAAAACCTGTTAATTGATCAATAAAAATATTACATTAGGATACTCATAAATGTAATTAAGAAAGGGTGGACACTTGTGAAGCAGTAAAACATGATTGGAAAACCTTTAACCCATGAGGAATATCACCATTAGTCATCAAATTGATATGAGATATTAACACCACATATTAACACCACATCAAGTTAACACAACATTTCTAATTATTTATCCACCCTTTTTATGCTTCAGTATATATTGCAAACGTATTGTATATGTAACATTATAAAGATGTTAATTTAAATGAAGCTCTGTGCCCATAACTTGTAAAGAGAAGCATATGCAATAAAATCCCTTATGTGGAGATCATTAGCTGTGCCGCATTGCAGGAGTACAGCACTTCAAATGTTTGCAGGTGCTCATTAAGCTTAATAATAGCTTGATCCTCTAATGCCTCAGTTAAGCACCAGTGAAAAAAAAGAGAGTGCCTTTTTAGATGATGAAATGATGAGGACGTTTGCTTCATGTTGTCCCTTTATGCAGTGGAACTAACATATATGTAGTATGTTAAGAGGCATATGTATGTATGCCTCTTAAAAGGTTAAAGTTCATTTGCTTCTTTGGAATAGTAATGCCATAAGTAAGGCCTGCATTGCAGTAATATTTTGAACATGCTCTCCTATTTGGTCCATTTTTCCACCATAAGGCATGTACAATTACTTAAGCAGCGCAAGTGAAGTGTGTCTGATGAACTCTTTATAACCCAAGGAAGCTGATACCAGTACAGATGTCAAGAGCAGTACATAAAAGTATAATTATCACTTTACTCTGATCAACTATATATATATAAAATTTGATGGAATTTATATTATTTATTTATTTTGATAATGGTAATTGTCAATTATAAATATGTACAGTACAATAGCTGATGGATCACATATCAAAAAAAAGAAGCTATTTTGAAGAAATCTGGGTCATTGAAGTCAGTCATCTTGTAACTTGGAAGGAATCAGACAAGTTTGTTTTTCTGATCTCTTCACTCACCTTTGTGTTTAGTTCATTACCTGCAAGGTAAACACAAGGTAGCTAATTAGCATGTAACCTCTGTGTATCAAAGTACACTATAGCTGACTGTATTTAGGTGAGTTTCTTGCAGTCAAATCTCTGGATTTATTTTCATAACAGACAGACAAAACAATACATTAAATTTCAAGAATTTTCTTTCAGACATAGTCCTTACATGTGGCACAGATGAGAAACACTCAATAAGCACAATCTATACATTTATGTGCACTCATAATAGTGCTAATTTGGATTCTTTGAAACAAAGGTGGGAGGACGATAGTGGAAAACAAATATCAGTCTATGTGTGGCACAAGGTTATCTAGAGAATACACTTTTCTACTATCTGCATCAAGCACGTAATAATTAAATTTAAGGTTTTACACAGACTACACTGGTCAAAAGTTTCATTTTACAGTGATATTGACCCAGCATCTAACCGGTGTAAACAGTCTTTGGCTATGTCCATGTTGTCTGATTACTGATGTCAAATCTTTAAGACTCTTTTAAACATTTTCGGTAAACCTTTTAAACCTTCTGTTATCACAGCAATATTTGGTGTCATCCCTATGAATTTGAAACTAAACAAAGTCCAAAAAAATTACACTATTGCCTTCTGTTCTCATTCTACATTAATGGAGGGACTCTTCATCAGCAACATATGCACAGTGGGACAAGATGTTGTAATTTTGACATTTACATATATATTTTTTTAATGGTGTTTTATTACTCTAGATGTTTACTCAAATAAGCATGAACAATAGAAGTATTTTGTACAGCCTATCACCTCACATACAAAAACACAGATAATTGAGGAGGTAAACAATACACCACATACTGTACTTGTTGAATGCCTGACTGAATTAATGTGCTAAGTGGGTCTTCTGTACATCTGATTAAAAAAAGAAGCACCATGGCTGACTTTCTTTTCTTTTCTTAAGTATTATTTGTGTTAAGAGCTATTTCAAAAGGCCACAACCCATAGGAAAAATGTATGGCTCATTTGTTGTTCAATTTCATCTCCTGAGATCAGTTTAAGCTTCTCATATTCATATCATTCTGTTCTCATTTATTTCTGAATTACTTCTCCTAAGGGTCCCTTAGGAGCAAGAGATAAGCTAAAAAGAGAAAAGACATCACCTAGACAAAGGAGGTTGAGATAATTATTTGAGAAATACTTGAGAAAGGGGATAAACAAAGGAGAGCTAATAACTGTATGCCCCTGATCTTAATTATGTCTTGGTTATTATGAAGGAGATAAAGAGAATAACATGAGATGAATTTGAGATGTTTATGAGACAAATCTGAGAAGTGGGAGCCCTTAAAGAGATCTTGTCATTGTGTGTCTCTTCAAGGTCTTGATTCTCTTAAATGTGTTACCGAAGCTATTTATGAGAATAATATGAGCCATATTTGAGAAATACAAGAACAAATTGAGAATGAAATTAAAAGATTAATTATCTGTAGTAACTAGAATTAACTGAAAAAGCAATACTCAAAATCAAAAAGTTTAATACTTTATTAGGGTAACAGCAGAAGCACAATGGTGTATCAGTACTCCATATTTTGGGAGCAGCATTTAAACATTTTTTTAAACATTAAAACAAAATACAAAAATATAAAACATTCATTCATTCATTCATTCATTCATTTTCTGAACCACTTATTCCTAATTAGGGTCACGGGGAGGCTAGCGCCCACCTCAGTCGACTCTAGGCGAGGGCGGGGTACACCTTGGACAGCTCGCCAGGCCATCGCAGCAAAATATAAAACAAAGAAACAAAAATAAGAGATCCCAGAGATCCATTTGAAAACCAGAGAGCCATTTGAAACGATCTCTCAGAGATCCATTTAAAATGATCTAAAAGCTTTTTTTTTAATAGTGACTAGCTACTTGTTTAACTTTTTTTTTTTAATAATAATGTGGGTATGGTGCATTATCAGTCACATTGTCCTCGTGTGGAATCACAAAGATTTTACAATTTATTAGAAGTAGTTTTTTGCTGAATAACTTTCTTTGTAAATGTTTAATTTTTTTTTTATTAAATTTGTGTAAGCATTTGGCAATTGAAGAAACTAGAGATGCACTCAAAGAGTTTAAATGCTGGTAACAGATTATGCAACCCAGTATTCAGAAGTCTTTTCACTGAAGTCTGTAAAAGTGAAATGAGTTGCCTTTTGCTTAGTGCAGTTCTCTAGAGTGGGTTTCCCTTGCAAAATTCTCACTGATTGTGGAACTAACTTTGTCAAATTTATTGAAGTTTATGATAAGTCTACTTACTATTAAACATATCATATGGTGAACAATAGGTAATTAAAACCAATATCCATATCAGACTTATATGTTTTAATTACCTATTGTTCACCATATGATATGTTTAATAGTATGTAGATGTGAGCAAATTATAGATGTGAGAAAACTCTCCCATTTGAAGGTTATACAAGATGGGCTTTTACAAGAAGGTCACAGGAAATTGTCTGATTTGAAAGTCCATATATGGTTTTCTATTTGTGCCATATTAATGTCTATGTCTATCAACACTGGTTTCAAACTTCTAAGCATCCAAAATTGTTTGAGGTCATTCAAGGCCAAAAGAGAATAATTTTATTTTAAGGTGTGCATCTTTGGGTCTATGCTGCTTTGTTTCTTAGATATGAGCAATTTAAATTTTAATATGGGAAATATCTATCTTAAAATATTTATTATTTGTGATTTTGCCCTTGGCATTACAATAGCTCATGATCGTTTGGTAAAAATTTTGCATGAATGTGATCAGGATTTTGTTCAGTCAAACAAACAAACAAACAAACAAATGATTACAATACCTCTGAAAAACTGAGGCTCAGCAGTAAATTTGAGATTTTACATCAGATCCCAGCTGTATCTCTTTAAATGCTCCCTGCAAATGGCACTCTGCAAATGCCCCAATTAAAGAGATTTAATTAGGGTTCATTTGCATGTGGAGATCAAGGGGTATGAGCTTCTCTCTCATTAATGTCATGTAAATGGGGTTGATTGTTGCAATTGCCTGTCATTTATTACTGTCCTGCTGCATTTGTTTGCATGCTGAAGGTGAAAGCCATGTTGCTCATCATGGCCCATTAGCTTTAAATCGATGAGCCCATCAATAATAGAGAAGTGGCAATTCAGGTTTACATGAAAAATAAAGCTTGTAGAAAAAAGCATGTCTCTTGTTCTTCCAAGAGGTTGTTTTGTATACAACCCCAATTCTCCCGAAGTTATTATAAATAAAAACAGAATTCAATGATGTCCAGATCTCATAAACTCATATTTTATTCACAATAGAACATAGAAAACATGTTAAAAGTGACACCTTTTTTTTTTTTTTACAATATCATGAAAAAAAAACAAAAACAAAAGAAACATGTGTGCAGAGTGTGAATTTCCCACGTTGACCAATGAGATAATGACCAATGACACATTGCAGTGGTTTTGCACACGGACTTCAAAATATCTGGGTGTTGCAGTTCATTTTCTGTGTCCTTATACTCATATATATATAATATATAGAATTCTTATTTTTAATAATGTTTTTTAGATAAAAGTAAAACTCTAGATTTCATAGTTTCTAAGGTAAATGTTAGTAATATGTTTGCATGTGTGTTTAAGAACTTTTTATTTCTTGAGCTTTTCACAATTATGATAAACTTACAATCATGTACATTTGCATAGAATTGTCTCTGCAGTGACTGTGGTTTATTGTTCACTCTATATACATTTCCAGACAGTAAGGATACCCATGATAGCACCATACATTTGCACAGTAAAAAGTACTGTCAGGCTCATTGTTATTTCCACAGCATTGCCTTTATTTCATCTCAACTTTTTTTTTTTTTTTTTTCGGGGGGCGGGGTTGTTTGGGGGTGGGCTAAATTGTTTTTATGACTGATAGTATTTAAATAATGTGTCAGTGTCTACTGTTTTTAGAAAAGGCAATAAGTAATGATTTTCATGAAATCAGATTTAATTATCGTTACATTTACACAAAAATAGTGAGACAAGAGCTATAATGGTGAAAAAATACACATTAGCACACTCTATCAGTTTTTACAAAATATAATTATGAATGATGGATATATGATCAACAAAACAACATATGATAGAAATCAGTCAATGTGATTTTTAGCTGTTTTAATTGTGATAAAATATTATTTGGTAATTTGCAAGCAATTTGATTTTAATTGATTAAACCATGAAAAGGGTCAGACAGAGGCCATGTCACTCTCACAGGGATTAACAGGTACTGTGGCCACACCTGTATCTCTGAGAATGAGAGGCACAAAAAATATTAACACTTCCTTAAAGTGAAATGAAAGGCAGGCCTTCCAAGCTCTCCTGTTACACATGAACATCTGCATATTTTCATTATCTGGTGGTTTTTACTTACAGATTTGAAGTCCCAAATTAGAGAGAATAGGGCATGAATCCCTCAGTTGATGTAATTCCTCAGTTAATGACAACAATAACAATTCACCGATATTAAGATAACAAAACAGATATAAACTATTAAAATTCTGAATAAAACAAATTTAGGCACAAAAGCAATATATGTGCTTCTGTTCACATACATCAGCTTAGAGTCCAATCATACATATGAACGAAAACAATGCTGTGCTGTATATTCATGTGCAGATTAGTTCCATATTACAATGGAAAACATTAATTTTGTCTGTAAGTAACTAAGCAAAGGGTGCGTAGTTATTGCTGTTTTTTTTTTTTTTTTAATTTCTACACCACAGCTGTCAAACTCAAGGCCCATGAGCCAATTCCTGCCTGTCAACTCTTTTTATGTGACCCGCATACAGTCTTTGCATTGACCATTACCATGAAACCTAATTCACCATCCTTCCACTAGATGTCCTGCAGCCTATTCATTCATGACTCAAGAAAGATTGCATGCTAGTTTGTTGCTGTTAAGTGTTGTCAGAAAATTAATAATGTTTATTCCTATTAATAAAGAAAATTTCTGGGAGACACTAGCGCAAGACCATATAGCATGGAGCACAGCTATCAGCAAAGGTGCTAAGAAAGCTGAACAACAGCCCTTGGTTGAAGCCTGAAGGAAACGCTCAATCAGTAAGGCGAGGGAAGCAAGAACCCGAGTATTTGCAACTGATCGCATGTGCCAAACTTGTGTGAGGTATTTCTGTGCTCCTAGCTGATGTCAAGGTCTACTTCGATAACAATGGACGAACAACAAAAGAATAACCATTAAGTGCTGTAAGCATGGCTATGGAAGGCATGTCATGTGTGCGACCGGGCAGTATAATTGATGGCATTCATGGGAACAAAGGTATTTTCTCATCTGACTTTATATGTGTTTGTTTCCAATTTCAAATAATACATTTTGAGAGATTATTTACATGATTTGGGGGCAGTGGTGGCCTGGTGGTAGGGTGCTGGATTACTGATCCCAAGGTCGGGGGTTCAAGACCCCCACTCCCAT
>JBCNYG010000001.1:71367332-71382686 GCA_039654305.1 Porochilus rendahli | reverse complement strand
TATCACATTCAATGGTTCTGCTATGACTGTTCTGACAGCCGATAACTCTCCGCCAGATGTCACGGCGTTATCTAACCTCAGGGTGCCATATAACTTTGTTAACATTGTAAATGTCTCTGTCTCTCTTCCCCCCTCCTTAGACTCTCTTCCACCCTCATTGTGGGCCAAGCATAAGAATGATGTGGGCTGCGTGCCACTGTCACCCGCCGCTCTGTCCACCGCTAACCCCCCTCTCTTCCCTGCATTTCCAGAACGATCCAGCAGCCTTCGTCTCGGAAAGAGCTAAGGTAGCTTTTCTGGTTTCCCATCTTTCGGGAAGGGCGGCAGCATGGGCCACGGCCGAGTGGTCTCAAAACGTGGAGGTCTGCCTGGACTATGAAGCATTTAAAAAAGCACTCATCTGTTCCTTTGATCACTCCTTCCCGGGGTGCGATGCATCCAGGGCCCTGCTTGATTTATGCCAAGGATCTAGAAGAGTGGTAGACTTTGCCATTGAGTTCCGCACTCTAGCTGCTGACAGTGGTTGGAATTCCCCGGCCATCAAGGATGCCTTCATCAGCGGTCTAAATGGGGAGATCGAGGACCACCTAGCTCCACTCGACATTCCGGCTGAGTTCGAGGACTTGGTGGACCTTGCTGTGCGCATTGATAACCGGCTGCATGAGCCAGAGGAGCCACTACTCGCCGGGATCTTCTTCATGGGTCACCGCCATCCTCATCATCTGCCGCACCACGAGTGCCCTCTCCCGTCCCGGAGGAGCCAATGCAGCTGGGTTGAGCTTGATTAGATCCGGAAGAGTGCCAGCACCGACAGAGGGAGGGAGCCTGTTTTTAGAGGTGGACATCGAGCAGATTCCTGTCCATCCAAGAAAGCCAGCACGAAGATTGCCCAGGATGCCCAGGATGCCCAGGAAAGCTGAGGCAAAGCCCAATTAACCCCCCCCCCCCTCGCTCATTAACCACAGTATCTCTGCTTATCCATGGCAAAGCTATTTTCTTACAGGCTCTTATCGACTGTTTCAGCCAAATGCACGACAGAACACTGCACCTAAGACTAGGTGCAATGAACGTGATCCTTTATTAAGGAAATGATCAGGGCCTGTTTTCTCTGGTACTAGTTGTTACAATGACAGAACACAAGAATTCAGCAAAATGCTCACCGGGGGCTTTAGTGGTTTTTATTTTGATACATAATTTTACAGAGCACTTTCTCCAGGTTTATATTAGAAATGTAATTCAAATTGGAATTTAAATTTTTATGTAAACATTTTGTCAGCAGTTAATATCTCCTAATTAGTGATGACAATTCATGGAAAATAATTTTAGCTATAATCCACATCTATATGCCAGTAACATATGTGAAATTGACTTTGATTAGTATAATAGTTTCCGATATAATAGAACATAGAAAAGTTATTAGGTAATTACTATCTCTTAACTATTGAACAAAATTCTTGAAAAAAAAGTGTTACCTTCTCAGGTTGGAGCCATAGACCATAAGTCAAGTTCAAGATGCTTTATTGTAATTTCAATCACATATAGCTGACACGGTACATAGTAAAATTATAAAACATTTCTCCAGGACCTGGTACTACATAAACATATAACAAAAATCAAATTCAAGCTATGCCCAAGGTCTCTGTCCTAGCCACATAAAGTGCAAAGTGTGCAACTAGGTACAAACAATACGAAGACAATACAGTGCATTGTACATTTCCTTCCAAAACAGGGAAAGTATGCTTTACTAGGACTCCAAGACCATGACCTAGGACAATAATTTTGGAAGTATATTTAGCAGGTAGTGTATTTATGGTACAGTAGGTGTTGGTGTTGCACTAATACCCCTATCTCTGCCTTTGTTTGCATAGTGCATTTGTGGCACAAAGTGCATCTTGAATGACCCTTTTTTCTATATACTGTAACATGTCTTTCAAAGGGAACTTATGTTCTTTCCCCTTTTACCCGAATCTTTTACTGCAACTTCAACCCAGCATCAAGCATGCCTCAGGCCTGCATCTAAATGCTGTACTAATAGAGCATCCTACTAACAGTTCAGATGGCCTATGAAATTCCTCAGAAGTGTAACCATGGGTTACATATTTTTCCTACTAGTCTTTTTGCTTTGGTTTTAGGTAATCACCCAATGTTTTACCATTGGTTACAAACTAAATTCCTAGTAAGTTTTGTATCTGAGACATCTTAAAAACCCATAATAATGACATGTAAACGTTCCCAACCTCATACAGTGGAGTCCCTCTGGAGGGCCCTCAGTCAGCAGGTATTTTCTATGTCACATGTCTTGTGCTACCCTGACATTACTGGTAATTATGTTCACCTGAGCCTCGTTGTCTTGCCTTTATAAGCTGTGCGTTTTTTTGGTATTCACTGTTTAGTGTTGAGTTCTGTGACGGAACCCTGTCTTATGAGTGGTATCTTGAATTGCTTGCATTGTATTGTTGTGCCTTTCTCCCCTTTTCAAGAAAAACTCAGCTCTTGCTGTTTTTTTTTAATTGAAACCTCTTTTGTTATTTATTTTTGGATTTCCCGGTGTATGACCCACTGCTTCAGAATGACACTGATTTTTGCTTGCTGTTTTTGATTACCTCTGCCTGGATTTTAAGCAAAGATCCTTATTACCTGTAAATCTCTGTGCCCTCTTCTCTACACTTTGCTACTGAGCGTATGTTGTTCTCAGTGAAGCAATGCGCCCCATGTCTGGCACCCTGAAATCATCAACATTGATGCTCCCCGTAGTCATATAAATCCCTCCTGCATAAATCTGGTGTGAATTCCAGGTCCTCAAACATGCAGAGAAAGGACTCATGTCAGATGGGGATAGTCTCATCCCTTTAGCTCAGAACACTCTCCAAAAGCTACCAAGACCACATTTAGCCACCAAAGCTGCAAAGCTCATAGAATCAGGAGAAATGTTGAGAGGAATGGAGCCACTCAAATACCACTCTGCACTCCTTCATTGGTTCACCATCAGTAGCCCTTGTGGTTATCAGCTTCTACGCAGGGCGTAAGTCTGACTTAACTGCCTATGTACTGGATGGGGGAGGGCCCAGTCTTTCCTAAAGACTAATGGTAGCAGTGAAACCATCACCAGCCAATGCAGGTCAAGCCATCACTCCCTCTTCTCCACCACCACCTGCACGTCCTGTATCAGTGCACTCTCTCTCTGAGACTAGACTGTCTGCTTCTAAGAGATACGATAGCTCCCGAGATTGCCGAGCTTTCATGACCCTATGTTCATTAACTTTTAAGCATTAGACCTTCTGACTGAGAAGCCACGAACATGACCTTCTGCTGTCTAGGAACAGCAGGGAGATTCTGCAGAGATGCTGCTAACCGGCTGTTCAAACTACGTCAGGGCACTTCTATTATTACTTAATACGACATTAATTTCCAGACCCTGGCAGCAGAATGTGGGTAAAACTTGGAAGCATGCTTGCCGCTAAAGACCAGCCCAAGACCTTGATTAAACAAACTATTCATCTGGACAACAGATTGAAAGAAAGTAGGTGAAAGAGTCAACCCAGTCTCCTTCCCAGCTCATCTGCTCAACCACTGTTTCAATAACCTCTGAATTTCCCTCCTTAAAAAGCCCATGCAGTTGGGCATAACTCACCTCTCACAGGATGAGCATGACTGTCGGTTGAGGGAGTGATGTTTATATTGTGGGATACTAACCCACTTTTGTTTGTCATGCCCAGAGCTTGTAAGAAAAGCACAAAATCATCCAGGAGAGGGAGAACTGTGATGGGAACAACCCTTACTATCATTTCTTATACCACATGTTTTCAAGTTCCTGTTAAGGGTTCCTGGCAAAACCGGCAGTACCATACTTTGCCGGCCCATATACACTCTGGTGCTGCTGGGAACTTTCTGGATTTCACCTTAGCCAGTAGTCTTCATCTTCCCATTATTGACTGAGATCATTGTCTCTCATGATTTAGGTGAGTATTTTTTGCAAGAGGAGGGCCAACTCACTGCCTCCACATAGACCATATGATTGTGCAACCTTCTTCTTGGCATTCTTCTCCCACAGAAAATAATTTTCTCCCTTTCGCCCACAGAGGCTCCAACAATGGAGTAGTATATTCAGAGTTTGCCAGAGGCTGAAATCATTTGCCCCTCTGATGAGAGCTGGGTTATTTTTTATTGGAAAAAAGGATGGCGAACTGAGGCTCTGCATTGATTGTGGGTTAAACAAAATAACAGTAAGGAACCATTACCCTCTGCCTTTGATGTCTTCAACCTTTGAGTTGCTTCAAGGGGCAACCATCTTCACCAAGTTGGACCTTCATTTTGCTAAACACTTGGTTTGGTTATGAGAGGGAGGTGAACGAAACATGGGCTTCAATACACCAACAGGACATTTTGAATACTTAGTTGAATGGCATGCCTAACCAGCTGTCTTTCAGGCACTCATTAATGATGTTTTGAGAGATATGCTAAATCTATTTGTTTTTGTTTACCATGATGTTATTTTGGTGTTTTCAAAGTTTTTACATGAGCATGTCCATCACATGAGAGCTGATCTCCAGCACCTGCTTGATAACAATTTATTTCTCAACCCAGAGAAATGCGAATTTAATGTTTCCACATTCTCCTTCTTGGGGTTCATCCTGTCTACTGGTAACCTCCTTATGGATCCTAAGAAGAATGAAGCTGTCCAGGAGTGGCCGTAACCCACATCTGTTATGAAACATTAATACTTTCTTAGTTTTGGTAATTTTTATAGAAAATCTATCTGAAATGTCAGCGCTGCTGCTGACGTGCTGTTGCTTGACTTACTTAGACTAAATCAGGTCCTTTTTTCTGGGCTCCAGAAGCCGAGTGTGCCTTCCAAGAGGTGAGGTTTACCTCATCTCCTATCCTTACCATATCTGATTTTTCTTTTCCTATTCTTTCTTCTATTAGATTTCTTGTCTAGACCTTTAGAAAAAGGAGAGTGCGAGTGCTCCAAAATCTGCCAGCCTCTAAGATTGTGGCTCCTGTGTGCTGGGGAATGCAAGAAATGGAAGTTGGGGTTGCTGTGACTCAGGACTTTGTCTGAAGGTGCTGGCATGTCTGGCGCAAAGTCCGATCAGCCCTGAAGAGATCTTTGCCACAATACCACGCCAGGCCAACCATGGACGCAGAGCTGCACCATTACTCTATCCTGGGCAAAGAGTCTGGCTGTCTTCCTTGGAGTCTCGCAAATTTGGCTCCACAGTTTGTGAGGCCTTTCAAGGTCCTGAGAAGAGTTAATCCCATCTCTTACCACCTTTGACTGCCTCTACCTATTCAGATTAATCCCACTTTTGTTTCCTGCCTGCACCCAGTTAGAATGTACTGGCTCATGCAACTAGGTCCTCTCCTCCTCCCAGGATCATCAATGGGGAGCAAGCCTTTTCAGTTAATTTTTTCCTGGATTCTTGTCACGATAACGCAGGAGACCCAAGTTCAATCCTTGGGGTATCGTAACAAATATAACTACTTCTAACTTCCATCTTGTATTCAGTGAGTTTTAAGTTTTGTGTGAGCACTTTGGTCAGGGACAGCAAATTAGAAGTCAATTTCTCAGCTTCCATCAATGCAGCTCGTCATGCTCTGACTATTTAATCAAGTGAGCCCACTCCAGAACCTACACACCTAAGCTTGTCTTGTCTGTCGGCTAATGAACACACCTGACGCCAATATAATGGGCTAAGCTTGTATTGTGTAGGCAGCAGACTCACTTAGGGCTCATTACACAAAGATTAGACCCCACCTTAAAAAAAAAAAAAAAATGGCTCAGTTAAATTTGCTTGTGTAGTTATGTGTCAATCGCCATTCTACAACTTTGTCTGCACTACTTCTTTTGTGTCTATGGTGTCTTTCCTGGTGTTCTCTCCCTGTCATCAGATTGGCACAACCAGTCATGTTAATGCACTGGATGGTCAACCTGTAAGCAACACTCCCATTATGTACTCCCATCATTGCTTTTCTACAGATAGTTTTACTGCCAAACCATTATAAGCAAATCCAATTTTTCATCCTACCAAAGTGTCAGAACTCACTTTTGCTGGGTCTTTCTTGGCTTTGTTCTAACAGTGTCATTGTCTACTAATAAGTCAGTACAATCTGATCATCATATCCTCAATATATCTTCTTCTCTTTACATTTAAAAGTCTATGTGTGCCACCTCAAAGTTCCCTGGCACACCTTTTCATTATTATACCCCAACAATATACGTTGCTGCCAAAAGTTTTTAGTAATGTGAAAGCTACCAATTTAGAGTGTCAGTTGAAGTATAATCTCACATTCCATCTAAGTGCCAGGTGCACTTATACCTTGGTGCATTTCTATTATAATGATGGATTTGCTAGGTGGTGTGAAAAGATATATTCCTGCAGAGGAAACTAAAGCACCAAGTACTCATCATGTGGATTTTAAGAAGAATCTGTTTTAAAGATATATGAGTCTATATGCATTTTCAAATGTTAAAATTTCAAATAAAAATTAAACTAAATGGGCTAGATGGTTCTTTTATGTAAGTTATTTGGATGCTTTGTTTCTTCCTTAAGATTTTCATTTGTAGTCTCCTGCACAAAAACGGAACAACTTTAAAGTCAAAAACCAGTGTTGTGGTAGAGGGAGAGTATTATAAATTGTGCTTCCTTTTAAGTGTAATATATCAATGTGATTACACATATGATTTGTTTTTATTATTTCAGCCTATAAAAAATACAAATTATAAAATTAATCAAAAATAATTTCCATTATCTTGCCAGTCTCCCGCAACCATAATTAGGATTAAGCAGTTCAGAAAATGAATGGAATAATTTACATTACATGCAAACAATTCTTATTACCATAGTTTATCTTGTCATCAAATAATTCTTTATGAACATTTTACTGACAGTAAAAAATTTCATAAATAAAATAAAATTAAACCCTTCCCCAAATATCATGCATTTACGTCTACATCCTATTCAACCTCATAGTCAACTGCTGGCAGTATGAACTATGCTTCCCAGAGCTCAATGCAGCACTCCCAGTCATTTGAATATTAAAACTTGCAACACATGATCACACTCACTCCTCTTTAATCTGTTTACTGACCATCCAGCACCAAACCAGTCACCGGGGCTTATCTAAGAGGCTATAAACTATAACTATAAAAGATTTAAATTATGCCTATCTTTGATGAAAGGGCAAAGTTTGACTGAGATATTGACAATTAAAATATAAACTACAAGGGTTATACAAAAATTATAATAAAATAAATTTACAGATTAAAAAAGAGATGTGTTAAATGAGCATATATTTCTCATTCATTCATTGAACTCGAGTGGTGCCCCCCTAATACCCACCTACTGTACAAATGACATGATCCACTGTGTCAAAGAATGTAGGTAAATCTTAGAACACACAAGCACAAGCACAAGAATGGCATGGTTACCTGAATTAATTGGTTAAAAGACATCATTAATACCCCCAAAAGGGCTGTTTCTTGGATGTATAAAGTTTTAAATCTAGATTAGAAAACTTCTAAAATATTGTTCTTGTCCAGAAGGACCAATGAATAATTTTAGATTATTTTTTAAAATTTTGAACAAAAAAGGTAGTTTGGAAATAGGCTTGTAATTTGTGAATACTGTAGGATCTAAAGCAGGTGTTTTAATATGGGGTTAGACTACTGCATTTGTTAAATTTCAGCAACTATATTGGAGGAAATCAGAGAACATTTATAAAAATTGAAAAACATCTGACAACATTGTACATTTTCACGGAAATATTTAGGGAGAAGAAATTTTTTGGTTTGTGTATTTTTGTCTTCGGCGTGCAGAGCGGAAACAGGAAAAAGATGGAATAGCATTGGTACACATCGTGTACATCGGTACACATCTATAGTGATCAGTGTAACACTGCTATAAATTTTGAAAAAACATTGGTCCAAACTGAAGTAACATCAGTAAAGATTGTATTACCATTGAACTGCTACACATCTGTGTACATCAGAAAGTATCAGTACGTATCAGAAACAAAAACATTTGAAAAATTTGACCAAAATTTAATTACCATCAAAATATGATTGACTCAAATTGGGAATCACGATTGGAATCGTGTGAGTGCACGTTCATGTTCACCTCAATTGCTTCTTGCTCTGAACCCAGTTCCACCTAATTAAACTCAGTTCTCTTCATTATGCATCACCCAAACACCCAGTCTAGTTCTTATGACTGTAACTAGATTTGACTATTTATCTGAAGTAGTGATTCCTCCAGCTGGCACTGCCTCCATTTGCATGGAAGCTGGCTACCCATTGTTTGGTCTGTGTGTAGAAATCTAAGGAGGAATGAAACTGCACAGGAAAGAGTCTTTGAAAGAATTTTTAGCTGTGGGATGTGCTGGTGTGTTGAAGCTTGACTAACAAAGCTGCCTGAGAGATAACAGTGTCTAACATTTGAAAGACATTTGAAAGATTAATCTCTAGATTTAAAAGTAAATAAAAGAAATAAATACTGATGCTAAGCATGGGAAATGTTTGTGGATGTCTTTAGCCATGCTAAGAAAATGTTAGCCATCCCATACATAATGTCATCATAATCATATAAATACAATCACATAACTGAACCATCTGCTAAGTGAATTATTCTGGGCTATTTTGTGTATATTTATAGAATATAATCTAATGTTTAAATGTATGTAATGAATATGATTAAAGCTATTTAATCAATTCCAAAATGTATAGGATGATAGGTTTACACTGGTGGACGATGTCATCATTCTCAGCGATTAAAAAAAGCACAGAGCTCCACAATTTCCAACCATGCTTGGAGCATGATTGGCATATAAAAAGAAGGCAGAGTGCATCCAAGGGATGAAACTTGAAGGAATCATGTTTCCAAGTTCATCAATGCCATCGATGGCAATCATTGTCTCAGAGAAATAAACTGTAATTAAATATTATTTGTCACAGTTCTTGCAACTAAAAATAAATGTTAACCTGAACTACATAAACATTGACATGATGGTAAAGGTTTCTATACTTCATAGAAGAAATTTCCTTTTTCTTCTTAAAATTAGTTCACAATCCTTGACACACAGAAATTCTCCTTAGGCCAAAGGTCATCCTACGGATCGTAAACGAACAAGGCTTTTGTGAAGGTTTAAATAGGTTTAAAAGTTTTTTTAATTAGGCTTAAAATTGGTTGTGTGATTGCTTTATAATTTTTTTTACCGTGCTGTGAGAATTTTTCCAAACTTGTGTCATTATATGGCAATATAAGATTTCTGCTGAAAAATCCAGCTAAAAGCTGAGAAAGTGTTAAGCAAAAGCATGCAAGCTATGCTTCACCCTCCTGATTGATTCTGAATAAACCTGTCAACAAATGTTTGTTTGCAACAGTTGCAGTATGCAATAGTAGCAGTAATCTAGAAACTATTTTTATCCACCAGCATTTAGCTATGCGCAGCTGATCTGAGCAAGGTGGGTTTTTCAGCAGGGATACAATTACTTCAACTGATCTCTGGGAAGCAGAGTGAACACACACACACATGTGTGTGTGTGTGTGTGTATGAATAAATTTGAATATGGAGCAGAACACTAACATTTTTAGACTCATGTAGTCTTAACTTTTCAAGGTACTAATCGAGAGGTACGAATAAACAAAGAATATGTTCTTTTGCAACAGCTGGTTATCATTTTATAACTCTACTGATTTATGGCTGGACTCAAACATAGATAACCCCCACTACACACACACACACACACACACACACACTAGCTAAAGATCATCATTACATCAGACCTTACTCCTTTAAAAGGCCTTTATAAGTCTAGGAGGAATTTTCAGAAGACTCTTGTGTGGATTGCTCTGAGTAATTTACCAGGGCAGCAAACGGAAAAGCAAAGGTAGGAATAATACAATCTCAAATTATTACCAGCTGATGCTAAATTGATAAGATAAACCTTTTCATTTAATAAAGGTATCCCTGGCTTTGTGTCAGTGAGGAATACCAAACAAGAGTGGCAAACAATGTTTGTTTGCAACATTAACTAAACTTCAAACTATAATCATCATCATCATTACTATTTTGGCAAAAATTAACCTATAATTTAACAACAACAAAAAATACAATAATTATTATAATCATAATAATCATAATAATAAAAACAACAACAATAATAACAATAATAATCATAATAGTAATAATAATCATAATAATAATTATTATTGTTGTTATTATTGTTATTATTATCATAATATAAAGATGAATACACACACATATTAAAAACTTAAGAGAGTTATAGGGAAATATTTTTACGTTTTTTTTTTCATTGTTAAGTTTGTTTGTTTTTTTTTGTTTTTTTTTAAGTTCATAGGTATTTAAGTGACAGTTTGAAAATTATTGGTATTAGGTATCATGATTAGGGTTTACAAGTAACATTTACCAAATGCTCAGTTTTTGCAAGCAAGGATTAGCCAAAATTCATGACAGAACTGTTAGTTTAAAAGATGTATTCCTTAATGCAAGATTGCAGTGAATTGGAGTCTTTTAAAATCTACAGTGTGTAATATTATGAAAAAATTTAGGGAATATACTGTTTTATATGTTTAATAGTCAAATCCTTAGACGAAACTGCCTAAGAGTCCATCATGCTACTGTGGCAAATATAGCCACATGCTTAGGAATACTTTGGAAAACCATTGTCACTGAATGCACTGCATCCATAAATGCAACATGAAATTGTATTAAGCAAGGAGGAAACCATACATTAATTATGCAGAATGCTTAAGAGTTATCTTGGCCCAAGCTCAAATGAGATGCATTTAAAGATAGTCTGTGGTGAGATAAGTTCATATTTCAGATTGCTTCTGGTAAAATGAGATGCTGAATTTCATGTTTCAAAGATTAAAGTGACCATTTCCAGATTATTATCAGTAACTGGTGCAAAATCCAGTATCAATGATGTTAAGGTGGTACATCAGTGAAAATGGCATGTGTCAGATTTGTCATAGCACCACTGAAATGAAAGGGTGGTATATTGGGATTTTGAGCAATACTATTGCTATAATTCTGCTTAGCAACAAAAATGGAAGTTTTTACATCGGCAATAATTTTAACAATAAATTTAACTGCTAGTTTTAAAGGCATACATTTAAATGTAATTGTAGTACCCCCCTCTCTCTCTTATTCTCTCTCTCTCTCTCTCTCTCTCTCTCTCTCTCTCTCTCTCTGTGTGTGTGTGTGTGTGTGTTTATAAAAGATGAGGAAGAAGAAGTTTTCTGGATTGGAGATAACCCTGATGGTGATGTTTCTCATGATTGGAATTGTTGCCATAGCACTGATTGCTTTGCTTGCCACAGAAAAAAATAAGGAAACCCGTAAGTAATGCAAATTTCCCCAAACAAAATGCCATAATCAAAAAATTATAAAGAAAGCAGTAATTTATAAAGTTCCTAATGACATTCAATCGTTTATTTTTTTTTCCCACAATCCAATCAAATGCATACCCCAGTAGTTTGATAAAAAAAAAAAAAAACCTAACAAAAAAGGTTGGGTTTTCATATGAGTGACTATTGTTTTTCCTCTGATTTTTAACACGAAGTCAAAAACAGAAACAAATATGGTCAAACATAAACACAGTTCAACTTAATATATACTCAACTAATTCAACTTATTATATAATCAAATTCTCCTGACATAAGCAAGCTGCCTTTTAAGCAAAGAAAAATACATAAAGGTTATATGCTGATAAAGCTCAAAACACATATCCAGCCTGCTTATGGTCAAGAACAGCAAATGAAGGTGAATAGCCAAGAGTGACATTATTCCCAGGCAAACAAATAACAACAGGATTCAAAATAGAATGGAAAATCAGCTAAACCCACACAGTGATAATCATAATACAAAGCCTTGATGTGACTCTGGCTCACCACTGGCTTAATTTGGACAGGCAGTTATATTCAATGGTAAATAAAGATCATTAAAATTTGCATAAATTGCAAATATCTGTATAGAATAATTAATACTAAAAGAGGATGTCAAACAGAATGCAATTTGCAGATTAAAAAGGTTAAATGTTGAAATCCTGTCAGACAAATCCAAAACTTGCAGTTCAAGTTTGTTAACAGGAAATGGGCAGAGGTCAGTTGATAAGGCATTTAATAGGGCAGAGATTATTCAGACCTAAGGTCGATAATGCAGGCTGATATAATACACAAACATTATTGCAGAAACTAAAGTAGGGTAGAGGTAGAGATAATTAGAAGTGAAAATAGCAATTAAGATTGTGAACAGTTGTGCTGAGATAACGTGGCACAGGAGTCAAAAGTCAGATGACTGAGTGTTATAATGGCTGGTGGAAGTTTCTTGTTAGTCCTAGGAGCGTGAAAGAGACAACTATGTGTCAAAAAATAAATAATCAAATAAATTAATTTATTATTATTATTATTACTATTATTATTATTAATAATAATAATAATAATACCAAAAATGCATTTCCCTATTTACTACATGTGAGGCACTCTCATCCTTACTTAAAAAGGCAATAATTATGATAATAATGTTAATTCCTTCATTTCATTAAATTTCTAAGCCACTTAATCCTAATTAAGGTCACTAGGAGGCTGGCGCTTATCCCAGCTGACTCCAAGCAAAAATAGGGTACACCCTGAACAGCTATTGAACCAGGCCATTGCATGACCAACACACGTACAACCATTTAGACTCATTCTCACCCCTAGAAGTGATTTGGAACAGCCAATTAGCCTACTGTGCATATTTTTGGACTGTGGGAGGAAACCGGAGTACCCGGAGGAAACCTACGCAAGCACAGTGAGAACATGCAAACTCCACACAGAAACGTCCTGAGCTGGGAATCGAACCCAGGACCTTCTTGCTGTGAGGCGGACTTGCTAACATCTAAATGCTAAATCAACATCTAAATGCTAAATCAACATCTAAATGCTAAATCTAAATCTATATGCTAAATGCTAAATCTATATGCTAAATGCTAAATCTATATGCTAAATGCTAAATCTACATCTAAATGTTAACTCTACATCTAAATATTGAGTCTATATTTAAATCTAAATGCTAACTCAACATCTAAATGTTAAATCAACATCTAAATGTTAAATCTATATGCTAAATGCTAAATGTTAAATCTAAATGTTAAATCTACATCCAAATGTTAAATCTAAATCTAAATCCTAAATCTAAATGTTAAATCAACATCTAAATGTTAAATCTATATGCTAAATGCTAAATGTTAAATCTAAATATTAAGTCTAAATGCTAAATCTACATCCAAATGTTAAATCCATATCTGAATTTTAAATCTACATATAAATGTTAAATCTAAATATAAATCCTAAATCTAAATGTTAAATCTACATCTAAATGTTAAATCAACATCTAAATGCTATATGCTAAATGCTAAATCTAAATGTTAAATCTAAATGTTAAAACTACATCCAAATGTTAAATCTACATCCAAATGTTAAATCTACATCCAAATGTTAAATCTACATCTAAATGTTAAATCTAAATGCTAAATCTACATCTAAGTGTTAAATTTAAATCTAAATGCTAAATCTAAATGTTAAATCTAAATCTAAATGCTAAATCTACATGTAAATGGTAAATCTAAATCCAAATAGTAAATCAACATCTAAATGCTAAATGTTAAATCTAAATGCTAAATCTACATCTAAGTGTTTAATTTAAATCCAAATGCTAAATCTAAATGTTAAATTTAAATGCTAAATCTAAATGTTAAATCTAAATCTAAATGTTAAATCTAAATCTAAATGTTAAATCTAAATCTAAATGTTAAATCTAAATGGTAAATGTTGCACCTAAATCTTTTGTGGATATGCTAATTGACCACGCCCCCGAGTGGTACCTCAAACATAACTACGCACACAACACAGGACCGTGCAGGATAGATGAACATGGCCGCCAGCTCTTTCCCAGCAGGAGAGATGGAACTGTTGCTAATGCCAGGTGTGTGAGCTGCACTTCAAAGTGCACTTCCACAGGTACCATTCATGCCATCATTGGTCAGTAAAGAAGTTAGAATTTGACATTTTTTTTTTAAATTTGAGAGTATTATTAAGATAACTGACATTTGCCATACTTCTGTTTCACTTCTGCAGATTCGTCAAGACGATAACACTTGTTCAAAGTGAAATGTGGTGCTCCACTTTGCTGTTCAATAAAGTGAAACATGTGTCATGTCTCAAAGCATATCAACATGGCCACAATCTCTCTCCAAGCAGGAGAGGTCTAACTGGTGCTAATGCCAGGTGTGTGAGCTGCACTTCAAAGTGGGTGTGATTGTGCTATTGGTACCGCCCGGGGGCGTGGGCAATTAGCATATCCACAAAATCCACCTTTTAGGTGCAACATTTAACATTTAGATTTAGCATTTAACATTTAGATTTATAATTAACATTTGGATTTAAATTTAACATTTTGTTTTAGATTTGGCATTTAGATTTAACATTTAGTTATAACATTAAGATTTAGCTTTAACATTAAGATTTAGCATTTAGATTTAGCATTTAACATTTAGATTTAGATTTAACATTTAGATTTAGATTTAACATTTAGATTTAGAATTAACATTTAGATTTAGTTTTAACGTTTAGATTTAGGATTTAGATTTAACTTTTAGATTTAACATTTAGTTTTGGATTTAGCATTTAGATTTTGATTTAGATTACCATATAGATTTAGATTTAAATTTAGCATTTCGATTTTACATTTTGATTTCGATTTTACACTTAGATTTCGATTTCGATTTCGATTTAGCATTTATATTTAGATTTAGCATTTAGGTTGGACAAGCAAACATTTTCTTAACAGTTAAATGTAAGATGTTGTTTAGGATGTGACTCAAACTTGAGGTGAAAATCTGAGGGGAAAATGCGCTAAATGTGGAAAATGTACGTGCAAAAATTTTGCATCAAATTTTTCATTTGGCGCCCCATAGACAGCATCCTAACATCACAGTTTGCCAAATCTCTCTATGCCTGAGAACCACCAGATCTGCATAGTTTTTAGTTTTTAGCCTAGTTTTAAAAGCACAGACTGTGTCTGAGTCCCGAACATTAACTGGAAGTTTATTCCATAAATGTGGGGATTTGTAAGAGAAAGCTTTGCCCCCTGCAGTAGTCCTCAGTATTCGAGGTATTACTAAGCAGCCTGCACCTTTTGATCTAAGTCGGGGAGCTGGATAAACAACAGCCAGTGCAGTGCCAGATAAGATGTGCTGATATGCTCGTGTCTCCTGGTTCTAGTAAGAACTCTTGCTGCTGCATTCTGGACTAACTGGAGCTTGTTTATGCACCTATTAGAACATCCAGA
>JBCNYG010000001.1:71276918-71288365 GCA_039654305.1 Porochilus rendahli | reverse complement strand
ATAATCCTGAGTCGATATTCAGTAAGACAGTGCTCGATACAGTGAAGTAGAGCTAAATATGTGGTATAAGGGGAAAAAAAAACACTACAATTTCATCCCTACAGACCTGTTTCATGGTTGCCCACTCATCAGGGGATTTATTCGTTCATTCAAATATTCATTACCACAGTTTATATATAGTCAGAGACATTTACATGGTCTGTTTTAATGTATGCACTGTGAAGTGTTAATCTAATTTGGTTCAGGTGTTGCCTAGGAGGGCTTTGTTTCTGTGGCGGCAGGACGACAAGCTCGTTACGTTTATTGAGTGTTGATAGTTCAGGGCAATAGGTGATTAAACACTTTTCTTTGAGACAGAGGTTAAATTTTTTACTTGCGCTATTGTAGGCTGAGTGCGACGAGAGGACATGCCATGAGGTAAAGTGTTCAATGTTGTTGTCCTTGAGGTTCCAGATGTGTTTGCTGAGTTCTATGCTGTTTTTGTGCTTTATGTGGCGGAATAAGGCAGTATGGTTTCTATACCTTGTTTCGAAATCATTTTTTGTGAACCTAAACCTACTCAGCCACTCAACCTACAATAGCGCAAGTAAAAAATGTAACCTCTGTCTCAAAGAAAAGTCCTTAATCACCTATCGCCCTGAACTATCAACACTCAATAGCCGTAACGAGCTTGTCGTCCTGCCGCCACAGAAACAAAGCCCTCCTAGGCAACACCTGAACCAAATAAGAATAACACTTCACACTGCATACATTAAAACAGACCATGTAAATGTCTTTGACTGTATATAAACTGTGGTAATGAATATTCTCAATAAATCCCCTGATGAGTGGGCAACCACGAAACAGGTCTGTAGGGATGAAATTGTAGACTTTTTTTCCTTATACCACATATTTAGCTGTACTTCATTGTATTGAGCACTGTCTTATGGAATGTCGACTCAGGATTTTATATATATATATATATATATATATATATATATACACTTAAAGGTCTATATATATTTACTATGTGTTATATAGTATAATTGTATTAAATATTTATAAATAAAACATTTTTACTGCTTCAGTCGCAGTAATCCTCTTGGCCTGATTGCTGCCCTTGATGATTATGGAAAAGCAAATGGATCTTTGTTCTGGGATGATGGAGAGGGAATTGGTGGGTATATTTATACTATTCACACACAACAGACTGAGTGTATGCTAGATAAAGTGTTTGTGATCCTTTTTACTCTAATGGAATGTAAGTAAAGCGATTGTGATGCTCTTCTAATGATGTAAACAACATGTGTATGTGTGTGGTGTGTATATGTTGCCAAGTCAGAATACACACTGCCATACTGTAATAAAACATTAAATGTATAATGGAAGGCTTTAGTGTATTGTAAAGAAAATAAATGAAAATAAATCAATGGTTTTCCTTTAAATGTTATCATCATTCTCTTTCTTCCTCTCTCTCCTCAACATTTTCTTCCAGACACAATTGAGAACAATGAATATCTCCTGATACACTTCAGTGTGTTTGAGGTACAGTAGCCTATTAAAAAATGTCCCATATCTTCAAGTAAATCCCTCCCCAATTTATTTCTTCCAGGCTACTTTTTTGCTATCCAAACCTATAACGTAGCTGCTTATATACATTCCATAGTGAATCTTAATATACTAGTCTCTCTGTAGTACTCCACTATAGGTATTAATTATAGTACACCAAGGGTCTTATAGTTTTCCACAAAAACAGATATCTTCCCCTTCTGGTATTGGAGAGGTACTTGCTATAAGGCAGACACAAAATCAACAGCTGTAGTATTTTTAGTGTCTAAATTTTCAAAGAAGACAGGATTTTAGGCTCTAAATGACCCAGCAGAAAAGTGTTCACTACAGTGCCTTGCAAAAGTATTCCCCCCTGGCATCTTCCTATTTTTGTGACTTATAAAATATTTGTGAATAAAAAAGCTTCACTGTATATCAGAAGATTATCTGTACAAATGTTTGTGTCTGTTTGTGTTTCAGAACACTCTTTCAAACTCAGTTACGCATAATTTTTCAACTCCAACTGATCATCTCAAACTTGGCCAAATAAAAGTCTGGGGTGCAGGAAGTGTCCCCATCACTAACGTAACACTGAGGATAAATGAAACTAAAAAAACACTGAATTTTTCACATGATCTATTGACAGAGGTAAGGCAATGCTGAGAGCACCATTTTCCAAGTAATGTGTATATGTGTTTGGTATGTGCAATTACTAATTATTTTAAGAGTACTTTAACTAAATAAATAGAAATTATTATTAACTGCTAATACTTCTAATAATAAATATATAAAATAATAATAATAATAATAATAACAATGGCCCTGCATTAGGCTGGTGAGCTGTCAGGGTGTACCCCGCCATCACTTGAAGTAGGCTGGGATGTGCTCCAGCTCCCCAGTAACCCTACGCAGTAAAATCCCTAAGGTTAAATAACACCTAGCATGTTCACTTGAGTCCAAATGGATTTTGCTGTGGAATTAGGGCCAAAGTGATTTGGAAAATTAAAAAAAAACCACCTTCTAATTATTATTATTGTTATTACTACTATAAAAATGCTGATTGATCTGTCGAAAAAAATAAACAAACCAATAAATTTCAGACCCTGGTAAACTATGAGTTTATGCATTGTGCTCCCTAGATTATTGCATGAACACATACAACACACACACAAACACACACTGCATGTGTGTGTGTGTGTGTGTGTGTGTTGTATTTGTATCTAGGTAACTACAGTATGTATCCGTCTAATCCATAATCAATGTATTATTGTTGCATCCTCATTCTATGATCTAGCTTGCAAATTGTTTTAAGTGATTAAATGTGCACACTTTAATAGGAATTTAAGGGGTAGGAACATAGATAAGCATAGAGTGAGATCCATCCATTTATCATATATACTGCTTATCTCTCAGGGCCACAGGGGAAGGGTTCACTTCAAGCAGGAGGTAGATTAGGCTCTGAGCTGTTTGCCAGTTTGATGCAGGGCCAGTACAGACTTAAACATCAATTCATATTTACATTCTTACCTAGACAGTTTAAAGTAGCCAGTACTTTGAACTGTGGGAGGGAGTCAAATTACCTGGAAGGAACGTATTCAGAATATATCTCCACAGAGAAAGGCCGTTGGCCAAGATTCAAACCCTAAAGCTTCTTTCCGTGAAGCGCCATTACTAACCACTGAGCCACTATGCCTCCCTTAGTGTGAGATATCAGATAAAATGGTAGGGGTAGTTACAAAGTCTGTATTTGAACATCCATTATTTACCTTTTTTTACATTTACCTACTTCAGAAGAAATTCAAAATGGCCTGCCAGTTCAGTGTGTGTGTGTAATAATGTTATCAACTGCATCTTCGTCTCTTTTAGGAGCTGGTCATCGAAACAACTAACACATCACCTGCAATACATGAACATTTCTCTATCATCTGGACTACAGGAATATAAAAGACAAAAACAAAATCATGATCCATTGTTCATGTCCTGTTATTTTATTAGTACCTATATTTTCGAGCAAAAGCACCAATGAAAAGCATTAATTAAATCACATAAGTTTTAGGTATCTTGAAAATGATGCATTTATTTTCTTGAGAACATCCAAACTGTAAGAAACTAATAAAGATTTTTAAAAATATAAAATGGTGTCTGTCTATACAGTACAGAGTGCTTCATTGGAAAACTGTCTGTGCACCATGGCAAGATGGAAATAATAACCCCTAATTATCAACAATCACATTTTTTTGGGTGACATCCTGCCAGGCCGACTTTGAGCACCATTAAGTCTCAGCTATAATAATATCAATTATTTATTCCACAATAAACATAGTATCAATTTAGCAATGGGAACCGCAAACTGATCTCTGCTCTAATTGGCAATCAGCATGTGGTATGTGAGATGTGTGTGTTTGTTGGAAAAAGGGTGAAGGTGTCTTGGGTGGCTGCTAATGACGATTTTACTGAAGGCATACCCTTCTCAAGATAGTGACAGTCCAACTGTGCATATAATTATTTTCTTGTTTTATTTGGAGAGCACAGTGCATTCTGAACCAACTATTCAATTAGCAGAAAACAGCAGTCCTGTTTCCTGGTAGGATACAATTGACATGGGCATGCCAGGATGCCAACACACACACCAGCTTGTTACCAAGAATTTTAATGAAGACAGAAAAATATATACATTTGAGTCAAGGATGGGATTATGAACAAAAAAAAAAACAAAACAGTACAGTAAAAGTCAGATTTGACATTAAGTGCATATGCAAACAGAAAAATTGGGATCAAATATTTCCTTGGATAACAGCAGTACTAAACTTTCTGCCCTTTAACTTAACTCCTGATAAAACTATCTGCAGTAGGACAACTTAACACACACCTGCAACAATGCCATCCATCAATTATCTGTACAACTTATCCATCTGGGTCACAGGGGGAGCTGGAGCCAAACCCAGCTGACTTTGGGTGAGAGGTGAAACAGACCATAAAAAGGTTGCTGATCTATTACAAAGACAAACGACGATTCACACTTACATTTACACCTATACGAAATACAAGTTCGCAGATATTGAAAATTTGTAAAATGGGTGAAGAACCTCTGTATTTATCCAGTCACCAGTCAGGATCAAATCAGTGATAAGGTTGGCTGGACAGATATAGGACAGCCTGTGGGGTCCTACTTTTATAATTTAAGTTGATTAAAATAAGTTTGTTTCAAGCAATTAGGTTTACATATATTAAGATAAATGAAATATAGAGTAACTTACAAAAAAATTAAACAAGTTATAACAGCAAACTATATATACACACTCACACACAACTGTTACGACTGGTCACCACCCTGTGAAAAATTGTTAGTTAGTACCTGTAGCAAAATTAAAAATATTAAAATTGGTGAATGCCACTTCTCATTCAATTAAAAGAAACTAGATTTATTGATAATGAAGTCAATTGTTACGAATGCCACACGGAGACAGAGGAATAAACTTCAATAAGTTTGTGACCCCGGAGCAGTGCTCAGAGAGCACAAGGATACCTGCCATGAGGGGCGAACAAAAACTTAACAAAGCACGACTTACTGGAACAACGGAGATAGACGGATCTGACAGCTGGGCGATGGGAACAGGATGATGACGAAGCAAAGGCGTAGCGGTGAGTCCAGCGCGCTAGTTAGAGTGGCGGTGAAACCACGGTAACTACTAACGAGGCTAGACACAGAGTGGTGTCTACTGTGGATTTTAATAGAAGAGGTGATGGGATCCGGAAATGAGGTGCAGGTGACTAGAATTAGAGAGATTTTGCTCGTGATGTGTGAGAGTCTGGTTGCTCACTGGCTGCGGGTGTGACATTTTCAGCAAGACAATGCATCTTATTTTTCTTCAGTAAATCCATGCCAACTCAAAGATATGGCTAGCAAAACATACTTATTGTAAAAAATATATATAAATAAATAAAATAATGCATGTATCAGGTGTTGTTAGCAACAAAACATTTTAAGCATTTAATTAGATTTCATCAAATGATAACATGTATTATTAATGAATAATTTATTAATATGTGGGTATTTAGATGGTGTAGTGGTTAGCATGTCTGCTTTTTTTCATGTTTTCTCTGTACTTGTGTGGGTTTCCTCCCGGTATTCTGTATACTCTTCTAATTAGCTGTTCCATATTGCCCCTAGGCATGTGAGAAATTTAATTGTTCTGTGCAGGTTTGCCCTGTGATTGTCTGGCGAACTGTTCAGGGTGTATTTAGCCTTTGCCCAGGGGAGTCAGCATTTAGTGTTGCTGCCAGGAATATTGTGGCCACTTTGCCTTGTTTTTGTACCTAAGCTGCATACGCATTGCATTGCTGACATATTGTGAAATAAATATATAGTACAATCTCATTAGGCCTTATTCACCAGTACCTTTCTAAGTTTGCTCTTTTTATTTACAAGAATAGTCTATGTTGGATTCATGACATGTTCTTAAACCATGATCCATTATAAAAGGCTTAGCTTCAACTCCACCTTGTACTATTTGTTTCTACAGCAATAACCAACTATTGTAGAGTAAATAATTAAAACAGCAGAAAGGATCACGAATGTGGTTTCAAATTGAAAAAGATTTTGTACAAACCCCCCACCTGGGCAAATATCCTTTGTAGCAAAACCTGGGAACTTGCATTCAGAACCCTCCAGCAGGACCTCCACTCATTCCCAGGTCTGATCTCAGAGACAGTCTTGGATGATCAACAACAAACCAGTCTCAGACTAACCAAACATTTACACAAATAGCTACAATGATGAGCACAATATCAGATACACTTAACGAAATTGTTTCAGATCAGTGTTTACTTTAAAGCAGGAGTTCATTCAGCTTTAATTTGAGAAGTAATTCCTTTATTACCCTAATATGGAGAAATTTATATTTTTTGCTAGATATAGAAGTTTCCTTTGTTTGAAGTTGAACGTGAACTCAGTTGTGTGTTCTTTTTGTGTATTGGCTAGTGGTCAATAGGGGTCAATATGTTGTTAGCAGCCGATCAGAGCCAAGCCTAGGTAAATGTGGGACTAACAATGTAGAGTGAACTTTGGCGGGAAAAGTGCATAATGAATGACACAGGTGAAAAATACTGAGAGGTTAAAAAAACTGTTCGTGAATTAATTAAGTTGTAGTTCATCTAAGTTAATGCCAGTGGAATTTTATGACTTTGTGTACCTTTTGGGACATGTAAGTGAGTTGAGTTTAGTGTGTTGAGTTTGGTGTGTTATGTGTTGGCACAAATACATGGACTGTTAGCCGACTGGCTGCTGCCTTTGCTAGACAGGAGAACGGACTGAGTGTGTGCAGACGGGAAACATGGTTTTCTACCAAGCTTCTGATATGCTTCGGACATTGAAACTTATTCTGCTGCAGTAGAAGTCCTCAGGACTTTCCATAGTCAGAGAAACCTGTGTTTTCTACACATGGACAATCGAATGGTTTTGTTCATCGCTCAACAGAGAGTTTGAACTGACTGTTTTTCTAAGGAACAGTGAGTATAGAACCTTTGTCGTTAAAGATTGCAAATGAGCTCAAATGACATGCCAAGGTGTGGTACCATAAACTTAACATTTAAATACAAATATATATATACTTGTGCGTGTTCTCTCGTCTTCTGCCTTCTGCCTTTTTTTGGTGAGAGTATAAGTAAATTTTTACTCAGCATGATCTAAATGTCAGACCATTATAAGGACGGGTTGGCTCCTGAAGCTTTGGGGTGATATAAACAGAGATTTTTGATAATAGGGTTGGCCGTATGCCCATACAGGCTACCTGCTGACTGGTGGACAAACAAGCCTCTGAAATTGCCTAATGTATAGATATTGGGTATGTATTCACTCATTTATTCATTTTCTGAACCGCTTAAACCTAATTAGGGTCACGGGCATCTCAGTCAACTCTGGGCGAGGGCAGAGTACACCCTGGACAGCTCGCCAGGCTATGCAACCTATTCTTGATAAAAATCAGCAATGTGTACATATTCTATATTTATGTGTAAATGCTGTAACTATTTATTGTTTGTGTTAATGTTTACATGCATATTTTCTGTATCAGTGCCTTCCAGCCTTAACTGAGTGTTATACATCATTTATACTTATAATTTATCTCTACATCTCTATATTTGATGACAATTTCAAACATTTATGTTTACTAACAGTACCATAAATTAATTGCTTTATGAAATCTGTGAAGGCATGTGTAAGGTGGTAGTTGACATAACAAAACAAGGTTTTATCTGGGGGTGCCACATAAAAAAAAAATAAATAAATAAATAATACAAAAGTTTATTTTTCTTTTTTTTGTGCAACCCTCCACAAAAAGTAATTTGGCCCAAATTGCATGTTCATTAACATTGTTTATGGTGACAAATCTGCAAAGTTGCATAAATCACAATGTATCAAGGTTTACACTGTGATCTGTGTACATTCTCATTTATAGACACAGCATGTTAACTGATTTAAATGCAGGTGTTTTCTGTCAAGAAACCAAGGTCAATTACAAGTCCCTTGAGGCCTACACATTCTTTGTGTTAGGCTGGGTACAAACAGTTGTCAACATTGAAACCAGCTGTAACTCTGGTACTCCATTTTTTGTTTTATTTGCACACGTTTTATAGTTATTTAATAAAGACCTGTATATTCATTTACTTGAACTTGTTTGATCATTACTGTGTCACTTCTGTGTTTTGGGTGAGTTGGGACCTTTTACTCTGGGAAAACACAAAAAAAGTACACCATGACAGGTACCACTCCCAAAATGACCATTTTAATTGGGTTTTAATTGAGTAGACTTACATGTATGTAAAGTACACATTTCATGTATATTTAAATGTACTCATACCGCTTCACAAACATACACAAAACTATTCAAAAAATGTTTTACATTTTACAGCTACGACTTTTTTATGCACACTTAGCATGTAGGCATTCTACTTTTGGTTACCAATACCATCTGTCATGTTTGTCAGTGTAAAAAAAAATCCTGATGATTTTGTCATAGATTGCTAATGGGCTATTCTCGCTTTTAATAGTGAACCGCTTTTTCATTAGACAAATAAATCTCTCCACATGAATTCTTACTAATAACATTTTAAAAAGACACATCCTTTTCTGAAGTGCTTAACTGCTTCTTAACTGCTTCTAGCTCACAGCTACACATGGTGGAAAACTCTTCAGCAAGTGTAAACCCACGGTCTGCCAAAATGTGGTCACCAGGGTGATGATATTTTGGGTGTCAAGTAATGTAGATGTAATTCTCAAACACTTTGTACATCAGAAGCCTGTCTACCCCAAGCTTGAGAAAGAAAAGTAACCATCCCCACTGGATTACAACCTACAAAGACTTTGGTGGTGGTGTGCTTCTTGTAGTTGCTGTAACACTGGGCCAGAGTAATTAAGTCCTTTAGTGAATTTATAAAAATTAGGAAACAATCAACAGTGCAAGTCAAGCGGGGGAACTTTCTGTTGAATCAACAAAATAGTCTGAAAAATGTGGTCTCTCACTGGCCACTTAACCATAAAACCAACCTTGGAATGCATTAATTCAATCAACTTCCAAAAAAAATGTATGCAAGTGGTCTTGGTAACTCCTTTGATGAAAGCATGAAATTTGAGAAGGTATATTATGTCTCAGTTTGATTAGAGTAAAAAACAGCTGTTCTTGGAGAGGCATGTTATCTTTAGTGACACTGCTGGGACCCAAAAATAAACAAAGAAATGAAACCAATTGCATGAAATTTGCCCATTTTACATCAGTCATAAAAAATAGATTTCTAATCATCCCCCTCAAAAGCAGCAGATGGAAAAGATCTGGCCTTAAGCAACTGTTCCAGGGCTTCAATTTTGGCCAGTGCCTCGTCCCTTTTTTTCCATTAATTGTTTTTTCTGTGTATAGCTGTATGCATTCAGATGCGGAGAGAGGTTGATTGGACCGAAAGGCAGATTGCGAGCACAATTGAAGGTAGGCTTTGCAGCTTCTTCCGTGGCGGTGTCCATGGTGTCAGCACCATCATCCAATATGGCGACACACAATGTGTCAGTGGAGGTTAAACGTTATTACTGTGACTGCTGACTGACCGTTTGAATTATAATTTAATCACTAATCCATCAGTGTTCAGTTTACAGCGGTTTACTGCTCTCAGCCACTTCATGCATCTTTTCCCGCTTATTGGGACGACATGAAACTTTAAATTACAGGGGTTTTTTTTTATATATATATATTAGACATACGCCCACTACACAGCAGCTCTTAGGCATGGTGAGATTACTACTTTCGAAAAAAAAAATCACGGAAATTGTAGGAAACACTAACCAGAGTAGTCAAACACTAATGTCTTTTTTCCCCCATTTCAAAATGGGGGAAAGTTGCCGCCAACGGTTATGTGAAAGTTACCCAGATGACCGACTCAGAGAATAGTTTTGAGAAGTGTATGCATGGGAGTAAAAGCTCACCACAAAAGTACATAGCTATTCATCCAGCTAACTTGGCCTTTAAATACAATTGCACACTAAATGAATCAACAGGGCACTCTCCTTTTCTTATGTTTGAATGTTAAGCCAGACTGCCAGTTCAAGTGATGACACTTCCACCAAATCTTATTTGAGGTATGTTAAAAATATGCAATGTGATCTCCAAGCTGCCTACCAGGTGGTTGAGAGTATGCCAGAGAAGAAAAATGAAGGAAACAAGCAACGCTATATTTAGAAGTTCTGACCATTAGCCTGTGGTGACAGGGTCTTAATCCGGAATCTTGTGCTGCAAGGGAAACACAAACTTGCTGATCGCTGGGAAGATACTCTTTACATTGTGGAGAGTCAACTGCCTGGTTTGTGTTCAAGTTAAAACCAGAAGGTGGACCTGGTCCTGAAAAAGTGCTGCGCCTTAACCACATTCTGCCCGTTGGACAGGAAGAGCAGCTGCAACTTGAAAAGAACATAGAGAGCCCCAAACATAAAAAGAGAGCCAATAAATGCATAAGAGCCAAGCAGATAAATAATTGCTTACCTGATCCTGAACAGGACTATAAGTTAGAGTCTGCATCTGAATCATAAGAGGATGAAAAAGCTCTTTGTAGCTGAAACAGACTAATAAGATATTAGTGGGTGCGAATAAATCTGCATGGGCTTCAAAGATGTGTTTTCTCCTAAGTGCACGTGCTACGATTTATTCTACTAACAGTAAATATGCCAGTCTTGAAAGAATTTGTATATTATTGCATTCTAAATGGCGTTATCAATTATTAAATAATCCACGGATTCCAATGATCATAATTTATACTTTATAACTATAATTATTTGAATGATGTTTTGTAACATGGCTTGACAATGTCGTCACCATCAATATTAATGGAAAGAAATATAAAAGTAAACTATAGGAAGGTATCGAAAAAGTAGACTTGACAGGCAAAGCTGTGTGTCACTGATGAAACGATTTAATCACATACAGGAAACGAGGTTGCATTGCTTTAGGTAACAATGTTTAAAGTGCAAAACATACAAAACAAAACAAACAAAATTCTGTAGAGTAGTTATAGTTTGGGTTTGTTAGGATAATTCTATGTTGGGAAAATCCCTTCTCTCCTCTGTTTCTCACTCTCTCCCTTCTTTCCTCGACACTCTCAATCCTGGAGCGGCTCGAGAACAAAGAGTCAAAAGAGAGAGAAGTGCCTCGTCCTCGCCCCCTTACTCTCCCTCTGTCTGGGTTCTTACCGGGGCCAGTCTCAGTTAGTGGGTATGCACCAGAGCATGCCGGCCCTTCGGCTTGTGCCGATAGTGTTTCAGACCGACTGGGATGAAGCAAGACGGGTTTTGTACGAGGGCTTATTCCGAATTAGGGTTGCGGGGAGGCTGGCGCCCATCTCAGCCAACTCTGGGCGAGGGCAGAGTACACCCTGGACAGCTCGCC